>MU160729.1:53638-63917 GCA_015888305.1 Antheraea pernyi | reverse complement strand
CTGTTTATATTCTTGAATTTCTTCCTTTATTATAATGTTAACCTAATACCATATAATGCAAGTGATTGTATTCTGTTTTATATCGGCGAAGACTTATAAATGGCTTGATGTTTTTTCTAGTCTAATAACTATGTTTTGTGTATTATAGCTGTTAGTTTTCCTAATAAATAAATAAATAAAAATTAGCTGAGCGTGTATTTTAGCAGCAAATTTTTTAAATTTATAGCTTGTATGAATAATAAACGCGCTCACTTGCGGGTTTTGATACTGCGATTTTTAATACGCATACACTCGCAAGTTCTGGCAGTGCTTAATTGCAGACTAGTTAGAGCACTAGGCGCAGCACTCATTGCATTGCTATAGTTACACCATAACTACATAGCTATGTAAGTTATTGCGTATGCCACCGGGCACCGCTACGATTTTATTCAAATCACTGTTGAAACAAAAAATACTTATAATCCAAATATAGTGGTGTTCGGATGCCATTTAAATGACGGGTTTGGTAAGATCTCAGTATTTGGTGCTCATTACCGTTGAGGTATTTTTTAATATATTATATCGTGTATAGTATTTAAAGTACTTGAATTATATTAAGTGTATGTGTTTATAACGTCATCTATATTTCTATATTAATATTATAAATAGGTAAAGTGAGGTTGTAGGGGGTAATATCTGGAACTACTGGCCCGATTAGAAAAATTATTTCAGTGTTAGATAGCTCATATATCGAGGAAGGATATAGGCTATATATCATCATGCTGAGACCAGTAGAGCTTTTGAGAGCCTCCGCTGCGTGTGAGCGTTAGCCCAAAGTAACTATTCCACGCGGGCGAAGTCGCAGGCTGAAGCTAGTACTTACATAGACAGGTTTCGGTTTGGATTTTGCATAAGTTTATTAAATTATAATTAAGCTTTAAATATAAACACGTTAATGTGGAAACCAGTTTTTAGAAGTTTTTATTTCAAAATCAAATACAACGGACATTTTGGTCGTAAAACAATACACGTTTAGCGCGATATCATCGGTATTAGCTCGGGGCAGTCTGTCCAGCGTTCAGAGGTCCACTGTTAAAATATATAACAAGCATATACCGTGGTTCCAGTGAGCTATAAATTGGTCGGCGCCCGCGGCTGCGGCACGCAACCTCGATGCGGAAAGTATTATGGCTGAGTCGATTCTGCAAGCGGCTAGGACTCTCTGCCCCCGGCTATATAAGAACCAGTACCTATTGTTACATTGCTCTGTACTTGTCATGTATAAACTGAAAGTTTAAATGACACTATAAAGATTACTGGTATAACATAGTCCATGTAAATTCAGTGTTAATATAGCTTTTTATTAAACATAAAGAAATACTACATAGTCCAGAATATTCTCAGATGTTACACCGTCGTTTATTCAGTGCTCCGACACCCAAAGTTAATTCTGCCTTTGCACAGAGATTAGGAACATTTATGGCTTCCCATATCTATAATACAATCCTTAAACACTGCTAAATCCAGGAAGTTTCTGTCCATACGGCTAAGGGTTTAATTTCTTAATGAATGAGTACTCTTACCTATGACGAAACTGAACATATATTAAAAGTTAAATCGTAACTGCATGAATATAGGAATATATTGAAATATAGAAAATATATGTGTGGATGGAATGTGTACTTTAAGCATTTATATGTATGTGACCTATTTGTCAAATCACATAACTAACATTTTTAGCTTGTAGATTTGCACATGTATAAGGCTCGCTAAGGTGTTTCTTATAAAAAGCGCTATTCGTTTTCTAACTACCAAGCTACAGGCTCTGCTTAGTTTGGTAGCTACTGTGAAAGTATGTGTAAAATGTAAAAAAAATATTAGAATTTTGCAAAATAAGATTATTTGAAATTTTTACTACTATTGCATTTAGGTGGTCTAGTTATACGGCTGTCTCGTGATACAAATCTCCAATAATGCCTGACTTATATAGAAACCATAAAATAACAACAAAAACACAAGAAAGAATTATTATACTATCTCTAGTATAAGTATTGTTGTGAGCAGGTCGCTTAAAATAATTGTCTCTCCGCAACGTCCAATCTGTGCAAGGGCATAATGGAGACTCTTGGTTGGCTAATAGCGCGGAACAAGCGGCTAAGTGCCGCGACCACATTTTATTTACGTCCCGTGAACCCAACGTGGGCACATTATTCGGACATACACAACTATAAGAGCAAACAGTACTGCGACATTTAGTTAATATAATTTGCGATACAAAAAAAAATTAAGCTGTCACTGGACGCCCGGCAGATGTGAAACACATGTGTAACGTAGTAAACAAGCAAGAGAGATTGTGCATGACATCGTGTCGCCACGTCTCATACACACGCATGGCCTGTATCGCCACGCCAACAATCAGGTTTACCCTCGCCTATTGATGTATTACATTAAAAAAGTATGGTGATTGATTCAATGAAGAATTATGAACTCCAAATCTAGAGAAAATTAAATACAATGATGTCTAGGAACACATGATATAATTTTTAGATGATATGTCTATCGACATTGTGGATAGGCACCAGTTTTAATTTAAAAAAAATTGTTTTAATAAAAAATTTAATTATTAAAAAATACTTCTAGATATATTCCAAAAACTGCAATATAAAGTAGTTATCTTACTACATATAATATATACCTATTACTATATCTTTAAGCACATTATAGTTTATGAACACCCGTATAAATGTGTCTTAAGGCTTTAGTCATTAAAAACTGTTTTATTCAGTTTACTTTATTCCTGTTGGTAATTGTTAATTAGTAAATGTTATTAATGTGATTATGACTTTGTTTGTTTATTACACTTTTACGTCTTAACTATTGAATATATTATCATGAACTTATGTATATAACTTTCAGGAGTACAGAAAACAACATAGGATACTTTTAATCCAGAAAAATTCGGTATCTACATAAATAAAAGTGGGCGAAACCGCGAAAAGAAACTAGTAAAACCTATTTATACATACAGTTTAATTTTAAAGGAATTTATTATTTCGTTTAATAAGATTTTATCACCATAAAATTATAGGCGTTGTACTGTACAAGCAATAATAAAAGTAAATAAATAGTTTGCTACTCCATTGCTTTTGATTTAGTGCGAGATATATTAACAGAAACCAAAAAAATGTCTTTTTTTATGTAAAAGGAGGCAAACGAACAGGTGGGTCACCTGATGGTAAGAGATCACCACCGTCCATAGACACTAGCAACACCAGGGGAGTCGCAAGTGCGTTGCCAGTCTGTGTATGGGGCAGGGGTAAGGAAAGGTGAAAGGGGAAGGGAAAGGGGGAAAGGAGTTGAGCATGTCTGAGCATATGAAGCTTTAACATACTAATTACCCAGTTTTTTTAAATTATCAAACAGTATAGACTAAATTAATGAACATAAATACAACACCAACACCAACTTTCGCAGTCGTTGTACTAGACTGTTTTATATTCCTTTCTATATAAATAACGTTTTCTTTAATAATCCCATTGCTAACATGTGTCGCTCATATAATACTATCACTAATTGCGTTTCCTGCTGTGCCGATATCGACTTGGACATATTAGTCTGAGTAAATTTCGTCACATAGTCCATAAACACAGGTTTTCTTCTTAATATCATACATCTTTTAAGTTAGCATACTTTTATAAGATTGTATAAATTATATTTGTTAAGCATAAATGTGCATGCATATAGTTTTGGATAATATAGCTGTCAAAAAATAAATTGTAATTGTAAACATAGTTACTTGTTATCTGTAATGTGCGCCTTGTAAATAAATAAATCGAATGTCCGAGTTTATCTCTGAAACGGCTGTACCCATTTTAACGAAACCTTTAATTTAAACATAGTATAGAAATAGCAAAATCATTTTCACGACACCCAAGTCACAAGTTAGCCAGCCAGCGTTAAAATAAAACAGTTTACATACTACACATGAACTATATAATGAACAGGGGTCTAGAAAACGTTCTTTATATGAAAGAAGTTAAGGCAATATTGAAAAAAAAATCAAGTTTCAATTCATACAAATGTGGCGTGAAATATTTTATGGATACCGGAGAATTTATATTATAATATTTCTTTATCCTTTCACGTTTTCCTATAGGCCCTTTATATAAGTGTCAATCTTCGTTCAACCAATGTTTCGATTATTCGATGGACTTTTATACATATTCTATTTTATTCAATTTCTGTTATTAAAGTTTAACGTACTATCATGAAAAGACAATTTATGCAAAGAAATTGATTTGTCTTTATATTTTTCTAAATATTGTTTATAGGTTTTAACGTTATACCACAATCTTACCTAATGTTAAACTGTGATTTTTTTTATTTAAGTATTTTATTATAGTCGATTTTTTTTATTATTTTTATATATTTCTAAATATTGTTTATAGGTTTTAACGTTATACCACAATCTTACCTAATGTTAAACTGTGATTTTTTTTATTTAAGTATTTTATTATAGTCGATTTTTTTTATTATTTTTATATATTATAGGAGGCAAACGAACAGACGGGTTAACTGATGGTAAGGATCCCGTCCATAGACTCTAGCAACACCAGGGGAGTCGCAAGTGCGCTGCCAGTCTGTGTTAGGGGGGAGGGAGGAGTGGGGAAAGGGGGAGGAGGGAAGAGGAGATGGGTCTCCGGTGCTCTCACTGACCGAACGAAACGCAACAATGCAAGCACTGTTACTTCACGTCGGTTTTCTGTGAGAGGATGGTACTACTCCGGGCGAGCCGATCCATTCATGCTGAAACCAGTAGTAGCTTCTACAAAATTGATTGATTTATTGATTACTCTAATTTATATGGAGCAATGCAACGACCAAATTTTGTTACTATTTAGCACCACAGGGGAGCACGTGCAGGGCAATGAGAGTTGGGTACCTACAAGGGTTTCCTACGGACGTGAGTAACATCAGCTCCCCAATAATGTATGCAATTTAAGACTTCATATTTAAACCAAGCCGTTTTAAATTCGTGCTCTATATAATCACACGTAATAATGGCATACATTTTTTCCAACAGAATATATAAAACTCACTACACTAACGAACGTCTGTGAATTTCGGGTATTCTATTTAACCGTGGTATGTGAAGCAGTCGTTACCTCGCATAATCTCTTCTACCTACACAGCGGTGTGGTAAAAGTGGGCCATTTTTCATGCCGCGCTGCTGGCCCCACGGGGCCTCTTTAGTTTCAATAAGAGGGCGAGATAAGCGGTCGGGGAAAAAATGTGGTAAAATCCAGAGGTTCATTGATGAATTGGGTGCTCAGGGTTGCACGAAGTTTATACTGGTTCAGTATTTTTACGTTACATTACTTTACAGAGTCTCGACAGTAATACAGTGAAGTGATTCAATACTTTGTTGACGCGGATGCGTTGACGAAGAAAATTACACTAAATCTTTAATTTACAGTACGAACATGTAATGTAACAAAATGGGAACTGAGTAACTGAACATCTATTTGTCAAGTTTGTCAATATTTTTGACCATATTCCAATTGTCTTCTGTCTCAGTCACTCAGTCACTCTTTAATATATACTATAATTCTTTAAATACAAATTTTACAATTTTTCGTTATATTCTTCAAACATTTTTTTTTCAGACAAACCTTGTCCTGATATTTACAAATTCAACAAATGTTCTGAAGTAATGCACTCACATACGCTCACGAAATTCATTTTTATCACGCTTTTATTAGCTTCACCTGTATGTATGTATGTAACCGACCCCTTTGAGCTCGATTTTGTCCTACTTTGAACGATCAGATTTAATTCAAACTTTGCACACCTATCAAAGGTCGACGACAATGCAATAATCCGAAAAAAAAAGTGGTGTTTTACGTTATTGTGCACAAGGGAAGTGGATCGGAAATAATACCACGGGGCATGAATTCTGACTTGCCACAAAAACTCCCTGGAAAGTTCTAACAAGACGGCCACCATGTCACCATCTTGTTAGGTCATTGAAATGATGGTAAAAACTTGTAATATCATTACCTACTCGACAATGGCATTAATAATCTACTAGAAGATTCGTTACCAAAAATAAAATAATATGAAAATATCGTCCTCGGAAAAACATTATTTCAATATTTATTCTATAAAGGTTGTGTAGGCAGATTAAACATTGAGACATTCACGAACACTTGTGGTATTTGGCGAACTAAAAAAACACGCTTTCATAAAAAATCCAACTAAAAAATAGAAAATAAAATTAAATAAATAAATAAATTTAATAAAATACTGATATCTGGAGGTGCTGATATTAACTGTGACGCATGTTTTAGTTGGATTTTTTATGAAAGCGTGTTTTTTTTTGTTTTGTTTTTTTAAACTATTATTTATGTAAATAGATTAGTTTGTTCACATATCTGCGTTACCAGTACAAACAAAGAAAAAGAAAATCGAGGCAGTCATAGAAACTACCGGCAGAAGTACAACAAGACAATGACCTGTAATAACTTTGTTCTTTTTTGTTTTTATAAAATCAATTATATTTCGTAAATAGTAATTTTTAAACTGGAATTATTGACTTATTATATTAGTCTATTTCTGACAACACTAGCACTCAGAGAACTAATTATATACATTTTTATACAGTTTATTAATTAGTCAAAATTATGGTGAGCTACACAAGCTTAATGTAAAATATCAATATTACATGTAAACAGGTCGCTATACCACGAATATGTCGATGTCGTCGGTGACGCGAACTCATATGTTTTTTCCCATCTATACAAAAAATAAAAATGAAATCGAACGTATCTGGACTTTTCGATTTTTGTGAAAAAACGTTGTTGCAGGTGTCTTGGAATAAATAATAAAATACATTTGAATCATTTTTAGAAATGCATGTCTGTCTATCTGTCTGTTTGTTTCAACACGCATCACTGCTAAAGCACTGCGTTCATTATAAAACCAAGAGAATCGTAAGGCATATCCTCGAGTAATATATAGTATTTGATTCATTAAAAACGGTTCACTCTATCAAAAGTTATTGTAATTTTAATGACGATGCGATTTAAGTACGAGATAAAAGTAGATAAGTAAATGGACTTAATACATTCGGATGATTTTATTAGTCAACGTTTTTTTACATTAAATTCCACGCGGACGGAGTCGCGAGCATAGCTAGTCGAAAATAAAAGTAAACGTGAGTGATGCATCTTTACACTCTTAGTAATATCGTGATAGTTTATTGAACTTTATCGTTTTTATTCTCTAGAATTAACCCTCGAACAAATTGATTAAAGCCGAGAACAGTTCAAAAATGCTATAAAACTTTGACTATTATACTGATGGCTTCATTTATTTTAACTTGAAAAATAACTGTCATGAGAATACCGCTTTAACTAAAGCTCGGTATAAACCCTTTTAGATTTATTTTAAAAGTAGCGAAAGTATTATTTGATGTTTTTTTTATTGTTGTTTTCTCTAAATTGTTTACGTTATCTCCAGTGGGGAGTTTTGATAATCGCAAAATGACCGATCGCAAGTCTTTACTATTCTTATTTTACTATTAGTTATGCCCGCGACTCCGCCCGCATGGAATCTAATTTAAAAAATCAGTGAATACTAAAATCATCCGAATATATTAATCTACTTTTCTCTCGTACTTAAGTCGCGGACTTCATTAAAATTACAAGAACTTTTGATACAGTGAACGGATTGTAATGAAATTAAGACTAACTGTTACTTGGGTATATGCTTTACGATTTTATCGTGAGGTGAGGTGAGGTTTTATCATGAACGTAGTACTTTAGCAGTGATGCGTGTTCTAACAAACAGACAGAGAGGCATGTCTAAAAATTATTGAATTATATTCTATTACTTACTAGCGGGCCCGGCAGACGCCTGACTACAAAAAAAAAACCATTGACAAATTATACACTAAAACCTTCCTCGTGAATCACTGTATCCACTGCTATAAACGGCATGAAAATCCGTTCAGTAGTTTTTGAGTTTATCACGAACAGACAGACAGACAGACGCGGTGGGGAACTTTGTTATATACTATGTAATAATTCCAAGATACAATTTTTTTCCCAAAATTTAAAAAGTACAAACACGCTAAATTTATATTGTTATTATATGTATAGCAGATGTCCTATACCATACCCCATTTCATACTTGACGATTGAGTTATTTTATTACATGCCATTCTAATTTACTCAGTTATAATTCATGTATTCTTGTTCTCTTCGGGCGGTTAAACCGTTTTTGGCATCAAATATCAATGAAAAAATGTCAAAAAGTATTATTAAGTTCAATGAAAGTAAACGTAATTGAGGTAGCCACGCTGTAGCTATTAATAGTTTCAGAATGAATGGGTCGGCTCGCCCGGGGTAGTACCACCCTATCACAGAACACCGACGTGACGTAACAGTGCTTGCATTGTTGCGTTCGGTCAGTGAGAGCGCCGGAGCCCCACATTCATTTCCTCTTTCTATTCTCCTTTCTCCTTTCCCTAACCCTCCTCCGTACACCGGCTGGCAACGCACTTGCGACTACCCTGGTGTTGCTAGTGTCTATGGACGGTGGTGATCACTTAACATCAGGTAAACACCTGTCCGTTTGCCGCCTTTTGACATAAAATGAGCAAACTCTTACTGAAATTATATTAGCATTCATCACCATCCGCCTGTAAGAGACCCACTACAGGGCCACAGCCCCCTTCCCAAAGGAAGCTATGGGCATAATCACCACGCCAGCCCACGACGATTGGCGATTTCAAACTCCGAGAAATCCATAGTTCTATAGTTTCCCACACACCGTGGTATGATAAGAACGTTTCTCAGGTTCATGTTTCCTCACGATGTTTCCCTTCACCGTAAGCCACCATTGTTACTTTCTTCTCGCGCGCCCCGGCAGGGGCGTGCGGGGAAACCATTCCAGGACGGATCCTCTTGACGGTGACTTCAGTCGCCTCCCATCTTACTGGGAGTGTCGGGTTATTTATGAATCGCCCCCCCTTGATCGGGTGGGCGATGTGGCCTTCGGAGGCGCGGCTAGCTCGCAACCCGCTCTAATGACCCTGTGCTGTTGTTTTGGTGATTTTTAGGCGGGCCGCCCTCGACTCCCAGCCCAGCCCAGCCGACTCCTCGACCATCACTGGGGCCGGGTTCGAGTCCGCCGTGCTCCCGGAATCACCTGTCCGGGCGACGGTCCCCGCTCGGCGGTTTCGGATCTCCCGTTTGAACACGGGGCAGGCAATCGTGCTGTTTGCGGGGTGGGGCCCCCCGTACCGTACACAGGCAGTCGGGCGATGGCAGTTCTGCGATGTATGCCGGAACTGCTGGCACCGGTGGCATTGCGCCGGCCGGCGCTTCCCTCGCCATGCTTCAATAGTGATCCCGGTCATCGTCAGGAGCTCGGTTATATTGTAAATAGCCGGAATGAGGCCAGGCGTGCGTTGTAGGACGGCGTGGTAAACCCCATTCTACCGTCGCGTCCTTTTATAGGCCGGACGTACTCCGCGGTGTGCCCCTTCACCCGCAGAGCTTCTACGATCGCGGCCGGATCCGTATCGACAGGGAGGCCGCGTATAGCGACCTTCAGGCTTCGTTGCGTGGGGAGGGTGTATGTAAACCAATACACCCCCTCTTGTTTATCGTGGTATTCTTGGAGCACCCTATATTCGTTGGCATCCGCAGGTATGAAGCGGATGTCTTGTCCACAGGGGCGTGCATTCGGGGGATGTCCTCGGAGCGCCGATAGTTGCGAAAAGTGCGTAACCCAGTCGGGCAGACTCTCCACAACGATCGGCGGGTATCGGCGGCTCTTCGTAAGGTGATTGGTCGGTTGCAGTGGTCTTGGCAGCACCGTCGCGTGGTATAGCCAAATTAGGGTTCCGCAATTCTGTTGTTGTTGATTGCGGAGGCTGCTTTGTTGAAATCTGAGTTTGCATTGTTGACATGCTAGGTGGCGCTGTAATCGCCGCGTAAGAGGGTTGTTTGCTCGAAACAACCCTTCGCGGCTCCGGTGTGGGTGCAGGCGCGCTCGGGGTGGCCGGGTGCGCTACCGGTGTAGGCCTTCGTGGGGTCAGCTATGTTTCAGCGGCTGCTATATTGCTTGCCTGAGTTTCAGGCACGCTCAGCTTTATTTTCTTACCGCTCTCGGCGTCCAGGGTATCGCGCTTGCGACGTAGCGCTTTCCCTATAGGACTCGTCGAGAGCCATAGTTTCGGGATTTCGGGGGGTTGTAATCGCCCCTTTATAGCAGCTTCGAGGGCTGCGAT
>MU160729.1:31884-42438 GCA_015888305.1 Antheraea pernyi | reverse complement strand
GGGGAAGGGAAAGGAGAAAGGGGAAGGGAAACGGGGAAAGGAGGTGGGCCTCCGGCGCTCTCACTGACCGAACGAAACGCAATAATGCAAGCATAGTTACTTCTCGTCGGTGTTATGTGAGTGGGTGGTAGTACCCCGGACGAGCCGACCCATTCATGCTGAAACTAGTAATAGCTACAGCGTGGCTCCACCACCTTTACCCTACCATGCGGCTGTCGGTACACCGTGGGGTTTTAGTCCGTGCGAGTCGGACATAACCTATTCTTTCCCCCGAGAGGGTGACGTATCCATAAAGGATTTCCCCACGTAAATAAAAAAAAACACTAGCTTTTGCCAGCGACTTCATTGACGTTAATAAAGACTTGGCATATCATAGTATCATAGGAACAGTGTTTTTATCGTGATAAAAGACACAGCATGTTTTACTTTATACCCTGGCAACTTGTATGCAAAATTGCATAATGATTGGTTGAGGAGTTATGACGTGAAAACTTAATATAAAAACAAACTTATATTCGTATTTATAATATTAGCAAGGATTTTACTCAATTGAGTAAATATTATATGTTGCTATTATCACTTTAGCATTAAATTTTGTATCATTATTACTATTTAATCTAAAAAAAATGTGTGTGTACTTATGTACACGCGTTAGAAGTTATACTTCTTAGGCATAACAAGATAAAAATCTTTTCAAAAGTTTTATCTTTCGCCTTATTATACGTTTGTAGAAAAAACGACGCTAACAATAGAAAAAAGGTATTCGATACATTGAAAGTTTTAATACAAAGAAATACAAACAACAAATACAAAGAAATAAAATGGTGATTATAGCTAACTTTAAGGTGTCGGTTTTTCGTGACGATGTGCGCGCGCATCGTACAAATTTAGTCATCATTTTTCCCTAACGCGCCAAAAGAAGTATAACTTCAAAAATGTCTGTTATTTTATTCTCATCTATCACTAGATATTATAAAACAAGGTCCTCTGCTACGTCTGTCTGTTTGTTCGATAAACTCTAAACTTACTAAACGGATTTTTATGCAGTTTTATCTAATATATAAAGTGATTCATGGGGAAAGGTTTAGGTATATAATCTGTGTAAGTTTTTTTTATATCAGGGTCCGATAACATATAAAACACACTAAGATCCTGCCAAAATCTAAGGATAAATAAATTTTAGCTTTCTAGAATAATATTGTAATATTGTTTCATATAAATCTCTTGATTACATTATGCGTAAGTCCGAATTTACTAATATTCAGAGCATTCAAGAAAATCGACGGTGACTATAAGCTTTTAATGTATTAATAATAAAATAAATAAATACGCATACGGAGTCAATCAAATGTATTATATAGAGTTAACGTAGCGTAAATCGGCCCCATTCGATATTCCGTTCTCGTCTCAGGCAAAACTTGTGAAGGTATGTGCAATAACTCGGATTAGATTCGCACCGAGCGTAAGTTGGGGCCTACGTTTCTAATAAATTTATACGCCCTGTCCGGGTCTCGAACCATATAACATTAGATTTATTACGGTTTTCTGTTAATATCAAGGGCTTCGGGGAGCTTCAATATGATTATTATGAGGAGTGCTTTTTGATACATTATTGAATCTGTTATTTTTATAATAGGGACAGTGTAAACGGATCACATATTTTGGAGCGATAACAAAAATCATTATATATAGAATTTATTTATGGGTAAAATCAGATTTTGAATACACTTAGGTTCTTGATGTAAAAATTTTGATTTTGTAGTAAATGGTAGTTGTTCTAGTGTACATTAGAAATAGCCATAAAATTATAATATGGTCTATCTTTTTCTTTTATGTCAAAAGGAGGCAAACGAACACCTGATGTTAAGTAATCATCACCGTCCTTAGACACTAACAACAGCAGGAGAGTTGCAAGTGTGTTGCTAGCCTGTATATGGGGGAGGGGTAGGTAAAAGAGAAAAGGGAAGGGAAGGGATGTTTGCCTTGGCTCAAGATCCTCTTTGTATCTCAAAACCTTACACACATATCGTTTAACCCATTAGTTTCCAAAGTGGTCCAGGTGGACCCCAGGGATCCTCGGGAGACTCGAAGGGGTTCTACGTTGGCGTTACAAAATAACGGGGTTCACAATTCGTAAGCGGTCCACGACAAATTTATCTGCTTTAGATAGTGAAAAATTAAAATTTTGGCTCGATTTCACCTATCAATGTAAGTCGATAGTATTTTAAGAATCTCGGCTACTGTTATTTGTAAAAACTTGCATATTCCATATTCAGTATAACGTGTCGAGGCCTGCAAAATGACACTGCTGCCGCCGCCGCCGTCCGATACGCTTGTTTAGGCGTGCAAAGGGACGAAATAGGACTTGTGGTATGGTGCCGCCTCAATAATACGGTCGGATGGTACACCGTGGGGTTTTAGTTCGTGCGACTCGGACATAACCCATCTTCTCCCTCAGGATGGCGTATCCATAAGGGATTTTCCCACGTAAATAAAAAAAAAGGACGTGTGGTGTGTGTGCTTGCAATATTGCATGTACTTGTTTGACATTTACTTACATAAGTTACAAATTTCCACATTGCCCATCCTCTCCCTCAGGATGGCGTATCCATAAGGGATTTCCCCACGTAAATTAAAAAAAAAGGACTTGTGGTGTGTGCTTGCAATATTGCATGTACATGTTTGACATTTACTTACATAAGTTACAAATTTCCACAGTTAGATCTGATCTTCACATTTTTTGTCGTTTTTGGAAGAAAATGTAGAAATGTAGCTGCAGGGTGTCGATCGGAACAACTTAAATATTGAAAGTAACCTATGAGAAAGAACGTCTGGGAACCTCTAATTTAAACAACAAGAGAATCACATTTCTATAATTATTTTTTACTTCTTCATAATCTTCACATGTCTACATTATTTAAATTTGTTTAAATATTCTTTACGCATTGCAATGAATGTTTTTTTATAAAATGCTCTTTGTAAATCCAACATTCAAAGCTTAAGTGCAAACAAGACTAAAGATAAAACTATTTGGACAAAAGAAACAAACTGATTACAAGGTCAATGACATCAGCTGGTAAACACTATTTAGATAAAGATGCTTTCACATTGGCGATTACCACGAAAGTCGAGTCAGCCTGAATCACTTAACCGTTTCCAGAGAGAAAACTAGACATCGTGACGAAACCCATACTTGAATATCGGAAGATGAACGACAATAGACTCTATTAGAACAGTATAGAGTTGCTATGAATACAAATATAAACTTGTCAGTCTGCATTCAGGCTCTTCGTGCCTTTATACCGGGAGTGTCCTTTCAACTCACTCCTTTTTAACCTGAAGGTGCAATTATAGTTAGCGTGCCTGCGGATGGTTATATTTTGGAGTTCAGTAATGATTTTACTGAATGACAAAACCACAAGAATGTGCCACTAAAACGAAATTTTTTGCAGACTATCAAATAGTTATAAATTTTGCATACCTGAGATATGTCCTCAGACATAAGAGACACTAGTTGTAAAGACGATTAATGATGGGACAAAGAAAGACGATCGTAGAGAATCATTCTTGAGTAGCATCTATGAATGTATTTGGATTTTGCTTGTTGTAGAAATCTTTCGACTTGACAAGAACAAAACAAAATATGCATAGGTGACTGTGAGTCTTCAATAATTGAAGAAGTACACTAAGATGATGAAAGATTAAAATTAGAGAGCGAAAGTCACATAGGCGGAGTATAACGCTTATACTTACGTGACGATTTTTACCAGTCAACTTCTACCGCAAGCCGTGTTAAGGAACTAAGTGCTATTAAATAGTAAATGCGACTAGTGTAGATTGAGGATTAGAAATATATCTTCTAAATATAAATAAGCGAATTTGAAACTGTTAAGTATATTTACATGTTTCTTCTATTTTTCAATCGATTATATAGGCATTGTATAGGTGTAGGCAATCTACACTAAAGACAATTTATTTTCATTTATTAGCTATTGACGTAACTTTAGTATTATGTATATAAAATTTATAAATTGTTTTATTTTTGCATACCATCGGCAAATCGATTTATAAATCTCTCTATATCATACGTCTACTAATCTACAGGATTTGTAATCTATCTGGCAAAAATTAGGAAATTAAGGAATTGTGATTGAATTGCGACTTCTAATTAGACTTAAAGGGCCACATATTAAGGGTTACATTTTAACCTCTTTGAATGATTTTCTGTTTGATATTACTTATCTGTTTTATTAATTAACATATCTTTATTATTATACCTATCTACATATATTTTGTATGGTGGTAGAGCTTCTTCTAACTCCGCCTAGGTAGCTACAACCCTCACGTTGAAAATCTATTGCAAAGCATCTGTTGGTATGTTCTGGCAGTTACACTTATGCCAGCCCCTTCTATGTTTACCGTGTTTACTATCTTAGACCGTGTCGTCATTTAAAATCAGATGCGATTGTGGTCAATCGTTAAAACCTATAAAGTATAAGAAAAAAACAGATATTTATTGAATGGTATTGATATATTTGAAAGTAAAAATAAACCATCATTCGCTAGCGCGTAATCTGGATCACACGTACACACAGTGATTTGCGGAGGAGGGTTGCTGACGGGAAGCCCGTGTGTGAATTCGGTGGCCATATTTGTTTTCGCTGACTTGCAATTCTCTAATTTAGTTTTAATATCTGGTTACGTTATTTAACATACATTTAATTGATCTTTTCGATAATCTAGAGATATTGTCAAATGCATTTTTTTTTTGCTTTCATAAAATTATATCGGTTAGGCCTTAACACTACGTTCGCACGGTCTTGTCGGATTGCTGCAATAGAGGATAGGGCTCCCAGACGTTCCGTCTGGTGCAAGTCCTGACCGGGCACGGTTGCTTCGGTTGGTACCTGCACCGGATAGCACGCAGGGAGCCGACCGCCGTATGTCATCAGTGCGGCGTTGACCCGGACACCGGAGCAACGTCACACTCTGGCTGCGGCGGTAGGCCAAGACCTCTCACTGCCGAGTGTGGTTGCAGCTATGCTCGGTAGTGAGAATAAATGGAATGCCTCCTTCTGCGAGGAAGTCGTCTCCCAGAAGGAGGCGGCGGAGGTGGAGAGGGTCCGTGAGCAGGATCCTCAAAGTGACCCTCTCCGCCAACCGAGGACAGGCAGGAGGAGGCGGCAGTTTGACCGCCTCCTGCCACCGTAGCCGGACCTAGGGAAGGTGGGTCGGGGGGCTCATCTTCCCATTGCACAGATCCGGCGGACGGAGGAGACGGCCGGTGTGTACCCGGCTGTCTCCTAACAGGATGAGGCCCGGTGGCAGCGATATCGCTGCTGGGGCAACCGCAGGGGCGGCACGATGACGTCTATAGAGATCTCGTGCCGCCCCAACTTAGAGGTAGACGTACACCGTGGGGTTTTAGTCCATGCGAGACGGACATAACCCGAGTGGGTGGTGTATCCATAAGGGTTTTCCCCACGTAAAAAAAGGGCCTTAACACTAAACATTTATTAGAATACTAGCCGTGCTCGCTGCTCCACGTAGAACCTAATGTAAAATACATTTTTTTTTCAAAAAAATCTAAAGAGCATAGACACGTTAGATTTACTTTCTTATTAGTAGATAAGATATAAATAAGATACTAACTTTTGCTGGTGGCTTCATTTGCCTTAATATAGGTTTGATATTTAATAACAATTTGACAATAAATATTTACATCAAAAGCAATATCGGAGTTTAAAGGGGCACACTTCATGTAGTTCTCATTGTATACACGTAGTTTTGATGCTTGAAGAGATGCTTTGCCTGATGGTGAGAACAGCACCAACCAAAGCAACGGTAACCACCGATAGATCCATCCCATCTATAGGTTATCCATCGGTAGATGTCGCTGTTATGTTGGTCTGCGATCCTGCAGGCATTTAGGTATACACTGGCTGACCACTAAATACGACAAAGTATAAGAGTCATTATAATACGTTTATCGTTATATTTATTCAATATTATTGTTCAGCATATTGATTATAATTTTATCAAACTTTGAGTATCGCTAGAAAAACTATAGAACGTTTGGTATCTTTTTAAATTCATAAAGAAGTAAAAAAACAAACTCGGTTTGTCATAAACAAAATGTCTACAGAAAACAAACCGCATTAGTTACGAAGTAGCATTATCCCACTCAGCGTGTTTTATCAGTTATATCATGGCATGTATTCTGAAAAATCGTTTTTTCATATATGAAATTCAATAGAATCACGACTCATCGTTTGTGTGGATATAAATCTATTTTCTGTTACTCTAAAAGGTAACAAAGAAAACTCAATTTGACAGAACGTCACATTATCAGACGCAACTGTGGAATCGCAATTCAACTAAAGTTGTTTTCCCTTCTATGGCATGAATTCCTTAAGACATAAGGCGCCAAATGGCATTAAAATTTGACGTTAACGGTCACTGTGATTTCTCAATTATGCTGTCCTTGCTAAAAGTACAACTACTTCACCGAGTTATTATAATACATAAACGAATGACAATGTGATCGAAAATAATAATATTTTTAATTTAGAATAATAATTTTCCAGTTACTATGGCAAAAATAAATAATTTATGTATAATGTAATTTATCCTTATTGTAAGAAATATTCCTCTTTCTAGGACTTTTTCCACTCATTCAAATGAAACGCAGACGTTCACCGAACTCATAGAATTCCTTTAAACGCCTTGTTAAATACAAAAGTTTAGTCTTCAAAAAAACGTAAACACTCAAGAAAATTGTCTAAAAGGATTCAATTATATTTTAAAAACAACTCATAATAATAAACCTGTCTTTTTGAAGTTACAGATTATTTAAGAAATATCGTACAAAAAAATAGTTCGAATCATTATGGCGTCGGCATTTTTCATGACGTCTTAAAAATACATCTTGTTTTAATTAAAGTCCTGTCAGAAACATAATTCGAGGCCGAAAATACGAACAAGAGGCAAGTTTACTCCGAAACCGTAATTAGTTTTAGACGTAAAACTATATATTTCATGAACATAACGCTCAGAGGAATTTACAATTAATAGACGAAAGTAAAACATTTTATGGTTTCCTAAGACTTCAGTTATCTCTTTTGTCTAAATAATTTTGATAATATTAAGGACTATACAACGTACAACTAGTTAATTGAGAAAGCGTAATCACCGTCTATTCATTTAGAAATGGTTCACTCCAATGATTTCTAAAGTCAAAAAAGGATTTCCTTCTTTCATATTATATTTTGCTAATGTGTTAATTTTTTATATCACCCTAATTACCACGAATTTTTTATTTAATCCAACACTGGCTCCAATTAAATTAAAAATATTGGGTGCAGCAAACTTTTGAATATTCAAAGTAACCTTGTTCACGGAGAAAAAATCACGGAGGAGAAATCGAATTAGTAGCTTAGTGTTAGTTAGTTATTAGTAGTAGTTAAGTGAGTTTTCAGTATTTTGGTTTTCAAATCTATTTAGAAATTGTAACAATAGGGCAAATTAAGTCAGTTAAAATTGGTACCTATGGGCTCTCAATAAAATCATATGAACAACCGGGAGTTTTTTTGTGGAGGCACGCGGGAGCACGTAGTGTCCTTAAGGGATTTTTGATTTTGTTTTCCAGAAATTGCCATTTAACGGATAGAAATCAATGCGGCAACAAACATTTTTGAATTTCTTTAATAGGTCAGTTATCTAAATAGAAAATGTAATCTATATTTCCGAACAGTTACCGCGTCTCACGGTGGTTTGTCTCTAATAGAGGTCGGACGTATGGCACTAAAATATTAAATTCATTTTACAAACAATGAAACACTATTAGATTTATCCATTGAAAAGCAATAGATATACATAAATGCACTTTTTAGATTGGACTTGTAGTTTAAGAGTAAATTGAATAAAAGTGCATTTATGTATATCTATTGCTTTTCAATGGATAAATCTAATAGTGTTTCATTGTTTGTAAAATGAATTTAATATTTTAGTGCCATACGTCCGACCTCTATTAGAGACAAACCACCGTGAGACGCGGTAACTGTTCGGAAATATAGATTACATTTTCTATTTAGATAACTGACCTATTAAAGAAATTCAAAAATGTTTGTTGCCGCATTGATTTCTATCCGTTAAATGGCAATTTCTGGAAAACAAAATCAAAAATCCCTTAAGGACACTACGTGCTCCCGCGTGCCTCCACAAAAAAACTCCCGGTTGTTCATATGATTTTATTGAGAGCCCATAGGTACCAATTTTAACTGACTTAATTTGCCCTATTGTTACAATTTCTAAATATATTTGAAAACCAAAATACTGACTCACTTAACTACTACTAATAACTAACTAACACTAAACTACTAATTCGATTTCTCCTCCGTGATTTTTCTCCGTGAACAAGGTTACTTTGAATATTCAAAAGATTGCTGCACCCAATATTTTTAATTTAATTGGAGCCAGTGTTGGATTAAATAAAAAATTCGTGGTAATTAGGGTGATATAAAAAATTAACACATTAGCAAAATATAATATGAAAGAAGGAAATCCTTTTTTGACTTTAGAAATCATTGGAGTGAACCATTTCTAAATGAATAGACGGTGATTACGCTTTCTCAATTAACTAGTTGTACGTTGTATAGTCCTTAATTAAATTTGATTGGGACTTCAAAGCGACGTTAAAGGATGAGTAACGTACATAATTGCATTAACTCTTGACTTTAATTAATCATTTGTTATTTGATGTAGCATCACACTTGGTTGATTTTAAAATTAATTTTCTAAAAGTTGGTATGAATGAGAATCGTATTAAAGTGTCTGCCAAAACATTTAATGCAAAAGTTCGAAATACTCATCAAGAAGATGTCACTTGCCGTTTGCAATCGATTTTAACTTTTATAGATGTAATCACAGACTACCACTACGTTCCGTTTGAATAAAAAATAATGCGATAAAAACTGAACCAAGTGATAAGGCATTTATTACTAATGAACTTACTAATAATGTTACCTCTCCTAAGTTTATCATTACCTTATCATTGAGTACTGTATCAGTTAACTGGCTTCACAAAGGTAGAAGTTCTCTGCTCAGTTATATATATATATATTTAATATTTGTTAGTCCGGAATTTTGTGATGTATAAACCGATTTGGAAAATTCGAGATATTTTCAAAGAGGTCTTATTTTAATTTCATTAGCACTGGAAATGCATAGTAATTGAGAAATTAGTTTACAACAACCTAAGACAAGATAGGAGACTATGGCCAAAAACCTTCTGCTAGATTTATTAGAGCAATTTTGATTCGGGTTTATTTTTTGGTAAAACTTTCAGATACACCTATAGACATTTTTAAGCTTAAGTGTATTTAATTATATCTACGTCGTCACCCAGCACTAAGTGTTATTATAGTTAAACATTAGAATATAATACGATAAAAAATTAAACCAATAAAATTGGAAATTTCAGAAGGTTGAATGAAATTGGATAAACCATTGAAGTCAATTAGAAATTGGAACAGATGCCTGCGTTAGCGTAATGAATTGAAATAAAAGATATTGGCTCAGCAACTGTGCCATGATATTACACATTAACCGTTTTATTGTTTAGAGTTGAATTGAATGTAAATATTGAATCTTGTAAATAAAATTGTTATTAACTTAGAACAGATTTAGGTTGGGCTAACTTTTATAAAAGATTTCCAAGTGCATGCCTAGAATTCTATATCCATGTTCTTCTTAGCCTTTCAATGCTTTTAATATATCATCTAAGTACTTGATGTGATTATTTTACTACGAAGTGCTATTCATTTTTCGTAAATATTATCACATCATGTCTTATTATGGTATCTAATAAGGATGGATCATATTTTTTCTGTGTAAATATTTTTCGTTTTATTCATAGTTATTAATTCTCTTACTTTGTGACGATTCCAAGTAATTTTTATTTGCTCTACAGTCACTTTATAAATATGATCAATATACTATTAGTGTGGATAGCTATCTGTTTTTACGTCCATAGGTCTTAATCCTTTATCTTGTCCCACATTTTTTAACACTTTTATCATTAATACGTCTTCTGACTAACGTTCTATATCTTTAGATATTACCTCATATTAAATAGCTATTGAAATACGAAATTTATCCAAAAATGGTTTTACTCCGAGCACTATATTTTCTATATTATTGAAGTGAAAACTTATATGTGCGTTGAGCGGAATTGAACAGGAGAAAAACTTTTCATTTCATGTCAACGACATGTTAGTAAAGCGTGACCGAAGTGGTCATGATATATTGCGCTTGTATCAGACTAGAAATGCGTAGTGTAGCGGTCCGTGTACATGTAATATTGATATTTTATATTGTGCTTCTACAGCCCATCATATGTTCAACTGATTAATAAACTGTATAAAAATCTATATACTTATTGCTCGGAATGTCAAAAGGCGGCAAACGAACAGGTGGGTCACCTGATGTTAAGTGATCACCACCATTCATAGACACTAGCAACACCAGGGGAGTCGCAAGTTATTTGCCAGCCTG
>MU160729.1:5884-31840 GCA_015888305.1 Antheraea pernyi | reverse complement strand
GGAAAGGAGAAAGAAAAGGGGAAAGGAGGTGGGCCTCCGGCGCTCTCACTAACCGAACGAAAGGCAAAAATGCAAGCATAGTTACTTCACGTCGGTGTTCTGTGAGAGGGTGGTACTAACCCGGGCGAACCGACCCATTTATGCTGAAACTAGTAATAGCTACAGCGTGGCTTTACCATCTCCAGAAATGTCATTAGATGTAAAAACCAGACTGATACTATAGCTAATTTAATAATTTAAAACAAAGTACAAACAATTCCATTGTTTTGAGAATTCACTTCAGTGGGAAGTCCTTTTGACTGCTTTGACGTTTTTTAAATAATTTTCTTTACTTAATTTATTTTCTTCGTTTTCAAAATCAAATAATAGAGAAATAAATGTGTACCAAGAAATATTTATCTACTCTATACGTGATTAGTGTAACAACTTATTGCTTGGAATGCCAATAGATATAAAAACCAGGCTAATACTATAGCTAATTTAAAACAGAATACAGTTATTACATTGTTTTGAGATTTCACTTCAGTCGGAAGTAATTATGACCGCCATGACGTTTTTTTAAAAAAACAATCTTCACTTAATTCTATTTTGTTCGTTTTCAGAATCAAATAATAGAGTAATAAATGTGTACCAAGAAATATTTCTTTTATATATCTTGTTACCGTTTTCTAATAAATATTTCTCTATAATTTAGTAAAGTGATACATAGCGTTTCAAACTGGAAGTAACCTTCAAGATAATTGGTAAAATGATCGGTATATTACAGTACTGGATTACTGTGAGCGCTGTTGAAAATCATTTTAGTAAACAATAATATTGTTCTTAATAATCTGCTTAGACAAGGTACAATAGGAAATCAAATTATGCTCATCAAAATAAGGTTCATTTTTTTAAATTTCGTTGTTTTCGTTGAACGAAATAAAATTTATGATTGACGCATGCAACTAAAATATTTAGTTTCTCTCTTCTAAACCTAGATTTTTACTTTACGGCTAGATCGACGTTATTGGTGTAACTAAATTTGTTGTTGCACCGATAGTTTCTAATAGTTATGATTCACATTAGGTACAATAGGAAATCAAATTATGCTCAACAAAAAAAGGTTTATTCTTTTAATTTCGTTGTTTCCATTGAACGAAATAAAATTATGATTGACGTATGCAACTTAAATATTTAGTTTTTCTCTGCTAAACCTAAATTTTTACTTTACGGCTAGATCGACGTTTTTGGTGTAACTAAATTTGTTGTTGCACCGATAGTTTCTAATAGTTATGATTCATTTTTTCTTTACCTTCCATTTTCAACCAATTAACGAATGTGAAAAAAATGGCTTTCCATATAAGAAGCGAATAGAGGATAGTATAGTACGAAAATATATAAGAGTTGTTGAGGTATGTATGCTTGGTACACATATATGTTTCAACAACCCATATATGTATGAATAGTTAGCTTAGTCGCGAATTGCATGTATCAGGCAACAGCCAAAGCCGAGGTATGACGTGCACCCTTGAGCTAGCTGTTAAAATAAAATCGGCTGAGTGTCTTAAGCGCTCGCCTTAGTAGTCCGGTGAAGCTGTTAAGACCTTGCTTGGTCAATAGCGTAGTCGAAAAAGAAAAAAAAAAGTATAGTGTAGTATAATACAGACCAAACAAACAAATACAATGTGAATAATTTAATTGACGTTGAATATATCTGAATGTGTTTGATTATATATTTTAAACCGGCTTATTTGAATCCTCTGGTTTTTAATGTAAAAATCCATCTCTTATAGCTTCCCTTTGTAACTCGATTATATAAAGAGGTGAATGGACGTTCATGGCGTCCATAAAATGCATTTTTGGCGTTAAATGGAAGACATCACTTGATTAGTGGTCTACCCCGTCCCAGTTTTAGAACATTAACCGTTTGATTTATGATAGAAATTGTATATTCCTGTATGAATTCAGATTATTATTTTCCGTTGTATGTTTTACTTGTTTTTTCTGTTGAGTTAAAATTTGAGTTGGAAAGCTGTAATGTAGAAGTTACACTACAAGAACACTATTTGACGTCTTCAACTATGTTGTAAGGTAATGTACAAATAGTGGGCAGGTATTTATCATCATAAATCATAATCTATTCGAGGTCTTCTTTATGTGGGGAAGTATAGATGAGTGCACTCTTATTTGGTCAAGCCTCTATGCTGCTCCTTCTATACCCTTCGGTTAGTAAGCAGCATATACATTGTCAAAAAATTTGACTGTAATTCTATTTAATTAATGATTACTATAATTATAAACATAGGAGTATAACTTGATTATAATAAAATCATTTACGTGTATATATAGTTGTAGCTACGAATATAACAGAATACTACAAAAAACTTATGTATGGACGTAGGAAATTGTAATTGTGTCGTTTAGAATCAGAAGTGGTTAACTCCACTTTGCAATTTTCTAAGTCTCATAATTTTAAACTATTGTACTATAGCATACATTTTTATTTTTTTAGTTTTCTATAGTAATTGTATTAAAACTCTACAGATATCTAAATGTTTCATAGTCTCTGCAATAAGCTCAAAATGGAAAATTAGCTATACCTACCCATAAAAATTGCAAAGCGGAGTTGGCCACTTCTGATTCTAAACGACACAATTCTTTAACTTAAAACATGAAAATAAATGCAATTGATAACGTTTTAACCAACAAAATTATAGTAACTATAAAATACTTTAAAATTTTTGTATATATCTATCTGCACAGATAATCAAGTAAGATACCAAAAAGAAGTAGAATAACTACCCTGAATATAGTTATCAGTACTCACGAAGTTGACAGACAATTCCTACAAAACCAACCAACTTCATGGTGTCACTGTCACGTGTCGGAGTACGCGCGCATCTTAAAAATTCACTGTCATTCTTCCCAAACCTACCAAAAAAAGTGTAGCTTCAAAAACTTACGAGAAATATACGCATACAAATATATGGTAGGTATATATAGTATATATTATATACTCATTCCAAATAAATACTGTGTAGTACATGTTAAAAGTATATAAGCATATGAATTATATGACCCATTTTAACGCCGCATAAAAATGCAGTTCGAATCATTTCAAACATCCTCGGGTGGGAGCGCTTCGCAATCACACTGGACATAAAAGGCTTGCAAAAATCCGCGCAAATACCCGCGGAAACCTTTCAATGGGTTCATGTATGAATAATTTGTTCTTTTGTTTGGTTCCAAACAGAAAAATAGTTTCGGGAACTAGTCACGTTTCAATTGTTGTCTCATGTCAATCAAAATGTTTAACAGCGAAATGATTTCTATCTATAAAAGTATTCAGACTGTTTTCAAAAATTATAAAAGCAGTTCGTAATTTTGTATTAGCTCGATCAATATTTTAAACACCGTAAGTATCTAAATCTTCATCGCTATGCCTAAGGTGATAATATCGTTACACTTACTCTCTTTTACTTTGTCGAGTTTCAGGTTTATATTTATCTCGATGAACAATGTTGTCTTTGACGTACAGTGTGCTTATCATCACATACAATGTAATCAATTCATCGTTCTATTACACAAATAACTATTAGACGTCCTGTGGACATTAGATACATCTCATTGTTAATACGTTGCACCTAATTGGACCTTACAAATGCACTGTGATTGTGTCCAAAAGTACACACGTAACACGTACACGTTGTCGTGGCCTGATAATAAAAAAAAAACAATAAATTATATACCCAAACCTTCCTCATGAATCACTTTATCTACTGGTCTAAACCGCATGCAAATTCCTTCAGTAGTTTTTGAGTTTATCGCGAATAGATAGACAGACAGACTTGGCTGAGGACTTTATTTTATGACTAGCGGGTCCGGCGGACATTATCCCACACTTATTATTAAAAAAACGTCGACATCTCATACACCTAAATCTGCCTAATGAATCACTTTATCTACTGGTCAAAACCGCATGAAAATCCGTTCGGTAGTTTTTGAGTTTATCGCGAATAGACAGACAGTCGTAGCAGAGGACTTTGTTTTATAATATGTAGTGGTAATTCGAAAATGCAGGTCGAAACATTAATCCAGGTTCATTTATTTAAGCAAATTATGAAATATTGTAACGAACATTTACGGTTATGCATATTTTCAAAGTGCAAAACAAAATCAAATATCACAAAATGAAGCAAAGTTGCAATATGTTTTGTCATACGTGTAAATGGAAATTGCGAAGCGAAGAAATTGCGGAACAAGATTTCTCATACGCCTGCTGTACAATTTGAGCCAGCTGAAACATTAAAATTTGTTACATTATGCAACAGAACGACATTTACAAACAAACTGTTGCATGGATTGGGATTAGAATTAATTTTAACTTCAATATTCCTCTCGTTGTGTGCACGCTATGTTCGATAGGATAATAAAATAAGTCGTGCATTATTCGAATATATAATGCACACTAATGTTTTTTATTAATATATGTTTATTTATTGATGACTATTTAAAAAAAAGAGTTATTAATAAAATCATCTGAATGTATTAAGTCTATTTGCTTATTTACTTTTGTCTGGTACTTAAGTCGCGTCGCCATTAACTTTACGATATTTTTTGATAGAATGAACCGATTTTAATGAAAGAAAGACTAAATGTTACTCGAGGACATGCTTTATAGGCTTTCTATATACAGATAGATAGGCGGACA
Organism: Antheraea pernyi; assembly: GCA_015888305.1. Taxonomy (NCBI): domain Eukaryota; kingdom Metazoa; phylum Arthropoda; class Insecta; order Lepidoptera; family Saturniidae; genus Antheraea; species Antheraea pernyi. The sequence goes on along the minus strand of MU160729.1, from coordinate 27,150 downwards.
TTTCTAAAAATGATTGAAATGTATTTTATTACTTATTCCGGCATCAATTGGGTCTCCGGCGCTTTCACTAACCGAACGAAACGCAACAATGCAAGCACTGTTACTTCACGTCGGTTTTCTGCGAGAGGGTGGTACTACCCCGGACGAGTCGACCCATTCATGCTGAAGCCAGTAATAGTTTCAGCGTGGCTCTACCACCATATAGCCATCTATTTAAGTTCCCCTACACACAGTACTAACGTTACAAAGTGGTTTTGCTCACATTGGATATATAAAGTTTTCAATAAAGCTAAAAAAATCCGTATAAAACAAGACTGTTGTGGAGGGAGCTGATCACGAGACGCCGTGGTATAGTATCCTGCTGATATAGGCATTCACAGATCGGTCATTCTCGGGAAGACGTAATTCTCGTCAGGCGGTTAACTCGTCCTTGGTTCCCGCTTCATGTCCCTTTTGAACAATTTTTTTTCTATCCGATACTTCAACTGACAATAGTCGTGCTTCTAAGGGCTGTTAGGTGATGTTTAATAGATTATAAAATACAAAAATGAACCTTTAAATCATCCGGTGAGTAAGGCGTTCAAACAGACAGTAAACAATCTTTTGACCTTTCTAATATTAGTTTAAATAAGGTTACAACAACGTAAATCATTTTCCTACGCCAGTATTTCCTGAATAACATTGTTGCGATACAATTTAACTGAATCGTTACATTTTGATTTGATTAAACCCATAAGGAAAAAAATTGAGGGCACATTTCCCCCTATATTTCACATAAGGAGTAACATACCATTCGCGTTTATATATACATATGTTCTTCCCGATTCAATTTTGTTCTTTTCATTTGTTTTATTTCTTATAAGGAAACGGTTTACTTTGCAGTAAAACAATTTGTAATTTGAATAGATTAAAAAATTAATTAGGGTTAGAGGAAATCAGCAAGGTCAAAAGCAAACCTACAATTGCAATACTAGAGGGATGGATCTGCGTCAATTTTTTTTTTTATTATATCACGGCAAAATGATTCCACTATGCCTGATGGTAAGCATAGTACAATCCAAAAACAATGGCGACCACCGAGTGATACACTATCCATCGCCGGTCGCCACTGTCATGCCGGCCTACGAAAAGCTGAATAAGTACAGGCTGATCCCGAAACGCGATCGGCCGAAGCGAATCACTATGACGGGCTTTCTCGCTATATACATGGTGGTTGCGACCCAGTCAGGCTGTAAAACCCTACCACCCCGTTATTAACATTAGCATAAATTTAAATATACGAGCGATTCCCATACTGAACCTACGGTATCTGAGAGGCGAGTCAAAGGGACGTGATTATTTGGACGAGGCCCATACTCGGTGTAGGTTTTTAGCCCGAGTTAAAACGAGACAAGCGAATCAACCACATTTTCGAGATATTGGCCGACTAGTACTATTGCAGCACCTCCAACAGTTAGCTTCCAGCGTTGTTCCAAAAATATATAAGTCCATAGCTGAGCCCCAACCAATGGGCAACTAGTTTGTTACACTTTATTAGTAGAAATTAGGTATGTGATAGATGAGACATAGAAGACAAAATCGTTATTCATGTCCATTTGTCAAATGTCCACTGTTCGTACTTACAATTTACTATGATTTATTGGAACAATACCAAAATCGCTGTGAATATGCTGACTCACGTCTGTTAATATTATTAATGTCTGTCAACTCGAAGTATTGAGATCGGTCTTAATTTATCTAGAAAATTTGTATTCCAGAATAATAAAATCAAATGTAATATTCTAGATTCTAGTAACATGATTTATTTTGTTTTACTCATAATAGCAGTGACGATCGGGACCCTGGAATGTTTCAAACCAAATATTTTTTATTGAATTTAGGCCCTGCAAAGGCACATATGAACGTCAAAACTACCACCGGTTCGGAAAACAACCCAGTCATGCACAGAGAGAGGCGATATTTCCAGACGTCACCATCGTTCATATTGATTTACCTTTAAGACCCGCTTGACATGGTACTTGAACTTACTATCTGGCAAAGGGGTAATGCGCTTTGGGACTTTGTTATAAAATTTAATACTATTACCTAGAAAACTGATACCAGTTTGTTATTGTTTCTAGTATTTTAATTATTGTGATCTTTTATTAATTCCAGATTATCTAAGTTGTTGCGAACATACAATAAAATTACACCATTGCAGCCAATAATATATATCTGCGTACTACAGATCATCATCATCATCAGCTTGTAAGAGACCCACTGCAGGGCCATAGACCTCTTCCCGAAGAAAGGTATGGGCGTAATCACCACGCCAGGCCACGACGTATTGGTGATTTCAAGCTCTGAGAAATCCACAGTTCTATATTTTTCCCACATACAGTAGTACTACAAAAACATTTCTCAGGTTTTGGTTCATCACGATGTTTTCCTTCACCGTCACCCGATAGTGTTACCAATTTAAATTAGTAAATGTACGCGAATTCCGAAAAATTCGTTGGTACATGACGGGGTTCGAACCTGCGGACATCGACATCATATTCTACCGGACAAAGCACTAGGCCGACTTCTATACACATATACATAGTCTTATCGTTATCCGTCAGTTGTACTGTAAAAAAGCTACTAGCTAAAATTACTATTTTTTCAACCAATAAATAAAATATTAGGTCCTCAGATTCTCAGACAATTGTGAAGTACAGTAGCATAAGTGAATGTTCAAAGTATCACTTTTATTGTACTGAATGATTAATGGCCTGTTTCTGAGATACTCGATTAAACTACCAATGGTTATTGACTCAACATAGTTATCCATAAGATAAACTGTCAAATGGTCCGTTGAGTTTTACTGATATTTATCGTATGATTGTGTGTTCAGAAACGCAATTTGACAAGTTATCAAACCGATAACGCTATTGAAAAGATAAACTATAATTAAAGTACCTCAGAAACCGGGCATAAGTAATTATGACTCAAGAATATTTATTTACCTTTGATATACAGATATTCAAACGCTCGTTATAGCAAGATTTAAAAATTATCTACCAAGAATTTACTTTATTCCTAAAGTCTTAGAAGTTGTTTTCTATTGGAAAATAAATATTGATACATTAATCTTATTTAATGTTCAGTTTTATTATACAAAATGACACAACATTTTAAAGTAAAAGAACTTAAAATATTTTTGTAAATTTTAAGTGCACAATAATTGCCTTATGAGCCCATTTGATGGTAAACGCAGACGATATTACAAAGTGCATTTTGGAAGCAACGAAAATGTCGCAGTTTCATCGTCGGCCATTAGACTGGCAGTAATGAGGGTTCTAACCCTGGAGAATATAAAATTACCTTCGTTAGTTTACGTTGTTTGGAGGTCGTTCGAATTTAGAGGATGACGCTGTAATTTCTTTAGCAGTAACAAACTATATTACGTACCCATCTAGTTTGTATACTTGATTTTGTATATGGATTAAAATTAAAACATATCAGATTTAATTATAAATGTGTTTGTTTTGTTGTTTTTTTTATGTCAAAAGGAGGTAAACGAACAGGTAGGTCACCTGATGTTAAGTGATCACCACCGTCCATAGATACTAGCAATACCAGGGGAGTCGCAAGTGCGTTACCAGCCTGTGTATGGGGGAGCGGTAGGGAAACGAGAAAAGGAAAGAGAAAGGAAGTGGGCCTTCGGCGCTCTCACTGACCGAACGAAACGCAACAATGCAAGCACTGTTACTTCACGTCGGTGTATGAAGAAATAAGTAAAAAAATATACAAAATGAGATGTAAATAATATAAATCAAGAGTGACGTGAGATATTTACGCCGGCCGGCATGACACCGGCGACCGATGATGGATAGTTTGTCTCACGATGGGCGCCATAGTTTTTGGATTGTACTGTGTTTACCATCGGGCATAGTATTGTTTGTTACTTTGCCGAGCTACAAAAATAAATTATTTAAAAGTGATAAAAGCTTCTATATTTAATTTTCTTTTTGTAGTTGAACGGTTTAGTGTCGAGGCAAGGACCCTACCACCTACAACTGAGGGAGAAGGTGGACCGGACTACGCTGGAGCAGAGACTACGTGGGTGGTGCGACACCTACGTCACTCACTATTGTATCGCTCGCCAATGAGCACATATACTTATATATTGTACGAGTATACCTATTTATAATATTGACATTAGAATAACTCATACTATGACATAAAATTATGTTAATTTATATTATACTAGCTTCTGTTCGCGATTTCGTTCTCGTGGAATAGTTACTTCAGTCTAAAGCTAAAAATAATTCGACTTTGAAACATTCTTCAATGGTGTTCCGCTCCTATTGGTCTTCGTGTGATGATATATATAGCCTATAGCCTTCCACGATAAATGAGCTATCTAACAATGAAAGAGTTCAAATCGGACCAGCAGTTCCTGAGATTAGCGCATTCAAGCAAACAAACCCTCCAACTTTATAATATTAGTATATATATTTAACTCATTTAAAAATTTTATAGGTGGTAGAGCCAGCTGAAGCTATTGTTGGTTTTAGCATGAATGGGTCGGCTCGCCCGAGGTACTACCACCCTCTCGCAGATAACCGACGTGAAGTAACAGTGCCTGTATTGTTGCGTTTGGTTCGGTCAGTGAAAGCGCCGGATTAAACACCTCCCCTCCCTCTCCCTCCTTCCCCACTTTCTCTCCCCCAAACACAGGGTGGCAACGCACTTGCTACTCTTCTGGTTATGCAAGTGTCTATGGACGGTCGTTTGCCTCCTATGATATAAAAAAAAAACAAAAGCGAACACAGTTACATCATTGTTCAGAGTTTTCAGTTCTTTCCGCAGTCCTTATTACTGCCTCGACTTTTATTAACACTCCACTTTGCTCTGCACGTAATTGGTATACAATTACAGTTATGAACAATAAATAACGCATTTCCGTGATAGTTTGATACAAGTAAATAAATATGAACAGTTGGAGTAGTCGGAAACCAGCTGAGTTATCCCAGTCACAGTTGTCTAGTTTCAAAGGCTTGCCTACGGGTGCAATTATTACACAGAGCTTTGTCGTTTGTGTTTTCTGACTCTGTGTCACAATACTTTCCTTTTGATTTCACTGTTAGCTTCAGCCTAGTATTTACTGCATACATTTTCAAATAAACTGTGGGTTTTTTAAAGGAATCAAGTGGAGTGTTTGACCTCACTTTAACTTTCGTATGATACTTTTGGCTAATGTTAGATTATCGACACGTAATTTTAACAATAATTAACTTTATGATAATGCAAGATATACGTTCCAAAATGCTAGATGGTGCAGAAATGAACTTACTTAGTTATTAAGATTAAGTTCCCATTTTTCAAAAGTTCTAAAGTGAGAAACATGTCTTCTGAAGAAATGATAGCTAAGTAGATAATGATTGCTTCATTTGACGTAACTTCAAAACTTAGACTGAACTTAAGTTTTCAAAAAAGTAGAGAATATTCTATTACGTTAATTACTATACTTACGTTGAAAATCTGTTGCCAAGTATCAGTTAGTTTAATCCAGCGCCTACACTTTTTATAGGAACACGACAAAGTAACGGCATTATATCTGGTGATGATAACAGTGAACTCCAATCAATATCAACTGCGACCACTGACATATTTACAATCTATCAGCAGTCGTCGCTATGATGGCAATCTGCAAGGCTATTAAAGGCTGGATATATTTTGGCTGATCTAGAAACAGAACAAACTGAAACAGAGTCAACGTGACGGTTAAGCCTATATATTAGATGTATATAAATTGATTCCAGGCCATAAGATGCTTAAATGTGCCACAATAACAGATGTTAAAATATGTTACTGTTACACCATGTATGTCAATTAACTTTTCCACATAAACTACGGATGAATCATAATAGGCTTCGAGACCTTAAGAATAAGGTATTTCACCAATGAGTTACGTTTATATTGAAATAATAGTTGGCAGATTAGAACACGTTTATTTCTTAATATACTGTATTGTAGCTTAACAGAATACAATTAACGTAGAACATAATTATTTAAAGGAAACAACAATGATATCAAATACAAAATAAACAAGGCACGGTAGACAGAGTTCGGTCAATGACATTATGAAGAAATAAAAACAGATCAATTTATTCGTTCCTTATTTTAAATTTCCTTGATATATCATTAGTGCCAATGCTACCGTCCACCAGTATTCAGAACTAGTACTTAGTACAGATTCTAAAACCAGCCCATCTTAAACTTTGTGAAGTATTTCGAACAATTACATCAGCCTCCCAGAATCTTCCATTCTCTTTTATTGAAAGGCATATAAGCACACCACGATACGTCGGAGTGAAGTTCTGTTTTAGACGTCGAAGGGGATATGAAGAATAACCAAATGGATGATTTTTTTTCTCTTTATTTATTGAGGTTTTGTTCAAAGAGAACATGCCACCCTCATCCATACTACAAACAATCACAAATTACAAAATAAAGTATCTTAAAAAATACTAATAAAAATGCTAAATTGAAAAACAATATTACAATCACATTCTTGCCCTTATACCGACGTCCACCATATTATAGATTAATTTGGCTTCTTCCGATGTTGGGCGTGACAATATTTCATTACATACACTTAAAGTATTCTTAAATACCTGTCTTCTTTCGGATTCGTTCCGCACACATTCCATTACAATATGATACACGTCTTCTTCTTGAAGGCAAGCTTCGCAGTTGCTGTTTTCCCTTGTTTTCATTAAAAAGTTAAACTTATTCAATGGAATATGCCCAGAACGAATTCTCAAAGCTAAGACGATCATGCTTCTTCTCATATTGGAGTCTTAGAACCATGGGACCGATACCAGAGATGGTTGGATCGTCTTATACCAAATACCTTTCGTTAACGACCTTTCATTAAAATATTCTGACCATAAATTGACTGCATTTCTTTTGAACTCTGCTGTAGCATCGTTATATGTTGGTAAACAATCATATAAAATTCCCTCTTCTATAGCTTCTTTTGCTAGTCTATCTACCATTTCATTTCCTTCTACTCCAATATGAGAAGGCACCCACTGTATTACAATAGATTTATCAAAAGTTACAAGTTTTTGTAGCAAATTAATAATGAAATACTCAATAGGACTGCACATAGCATAGCTTTATAAGATGTAAGTTTAACCGCGTGCGTAACAATACCATCTTGGACCATATCATAAGCACGCATCGGACGAGATTGTCAGTAAATTGAGAAAAGAACAAATATAACTGACAGATTTTTAACCGAATACAAATTTACATGATAAATCAAAGGGAACATATTTAGAAACGGAAGTACTGCCGATTTAAATTCGCCTGCACAATTGACGTTTCAATCCAAACGAACAAGGAATTCCGGATACCCGCGGAATTCGTATCGGCAGTAACACATCGAGCGTAATGTTCGTAAATAAAAACGTTACAAAGCGTATGAAAAGGCAACCTTCGTCCTATTTCCGTAGTAATGAAGTATTCATCGCCAGCCCGTGGCGTTTTGCTGTGTCCTAATTCATAAACTTCTTCATATAAAATTTCTCTATACGAATATTATAAAGGTGACGGGTTTGTTTGTTTGGTTGAAAGCGCTAATCTCGGGAACTACTCGCACGGTTTGAATAATTCTTTCAGTGTTAGCTCATTTATCGAGGAAGGCTTATAGGCTATATATTATCACGCCAATAGGAGCTGGGCACAATGAAGAATGTTTCAGAATCTAAGTTATTTTAGTTCGCAGTTTCGCAGTGGACTTCCGCTGCGTGTTAGCGTTACGCTTATGTGCCCTACCCCCTATGCTACCCCTAACTATTCCACGCGAATGAAACCGCGGGTATAAGCTAGTTATAAGGATATACAGTCGCTATGGCAACCGAGTTGTTAATTCATATTTTAAAACTACAACGATGATATTATATTTCTTCTCTTCACATCGTGTCTAGCCACTTGTCACAGGTAGAGCCACGCTGAAGATATTACTGGTTTCAGCATGAATGGGTCGGCTCGCCCGGGGTAGTGCCCTCTCACAGAAACACCCACGTGAAGTAACAGTGCCTGTAATGTTGCGTTACGTTCGGTCAGTGAGAATGCCGGAGGCCCACCTCCCCTCCCTCTGCCCCTCCCCCCAGATACAGACTGGCAACAGACTTGTGACTCCCCTGGTGTTGCTAGTGTCTATGTATGTCTATCCTCTTATGATATAAAAATATATGTATGTAACAACAAATTTATCAACATTTTTATAACATTGCACTCGTGCGAAGCTGGGACAGTTTGCTGGTAAAATAATAAACCCCAGCATTGAGAAAATAAATGCCCGAGTTACATTTATATAAGAAATTTTATCTATTATTCTATCTAACTGTGAGACCGAGCTGACACTTTTTATAGAAGGAGTATGTTTACGACGCCATTGAGATACTATATAGTTTGGGTTATTCCTCCGACACTCGTAAACCGACCAGAATCCGTATATAATAGTTATAGAAGAGTTGATAGATACCTCTATTCTATATATAGTTTGAATAATGTGTGTAGATTTTATTTTCTTTCATGATTTTTATGTTTACTTCGGCTCGAACTAATTTATTATTTTATTGATTATAGTATTTAATCAATTTCAAAATCAAAAACTCTTTATTCTTTTATTTCATGTGAAGGCGCTTACTAATGTCAAAACTACCACCGGTTCGAAAAACAACTCAGTCATCGAGAAGAACCAATGATATTATCAGTAAAAAGTTGTAGATACGATATCTACAAGATATTTTGACTAAACAAATAGCACGATAACACACACATACGCAAAGTAATATTGTAACTCCATACTATCTTCGATAAGATGTGTAAGTTAGATAGCATATTCACAATATCAGTAGTGAAAAATAAATAGTTATATGGTGCTTAGATACGGGCGCATTGACGAGGCAGTCATCAAAAATAAGCTGGTTAGCCAAGTTTTAACAAGGCGCTGTAGAAACTTGATCTAGTTTATCTTTTCATTATAATAGCACAACAGAATTTTATAGACATGTACAGTTGGTGGATGGTGGTGGATGCACAGAGAGAGGCGTCATTTCCAGACGTCACTGTCGTTCACATATCAATCACCCTATTATAATAGTCTTTATGTATTAAGTCGCTCATGATACACGCTTGGTTTGAAACAAGGGCTACGTTTATTCCTCTGTTTTTTCTTGGATAACATAAGTAAAATAAATATTTTTATACCATGTAATTTATATCTATCACCGCCATGTTACATAAGTTAATTATTATATGATTTAGGAGCCTTCTGAAAGTACTAAAAATGACTAAAAATAAATCTGTTTTCGAACATTGTGCAAACAAATGTGATTAAGTTTTTTCTTTATGTTCCTAATCACACTGCTTCAAACGTATACAAAAAAGTCAAAAATTAATTCCAAGCATATACAGTTGCGGACGTAGCTAGTCAAATATATAATGAATTCACCAGAGTACATATATATATATATACATAAAAAAGAAGTTATCTGAATCAGATATATGGTTTTCTATATATAATCAGAGGAACAGAAAGAGAGAGAGCGAGATTAATAGTTTTAGGGTGTAAGAAGTGTCGAATAACATCATAAGACTTGAGACACCGAAGCCAACCTCACCTGCACGTGGTGCACCCTGCTGAATAACAAACGAGGCAATTGCGAAAGCAGGGTGGTAGGGTTTTTCAGCCTGAGTGAGTCGCAACCACCATGTATATGGCGAAAAAGCCCGTCATAGTGATTCGCTTCTGTTTCGGGATCAGTCTGTGCATATCCAGCTTTTCGCAGGCCGGCATGACAGCAGCGACCGGCGATGGATAGTATGTCACTCGGTGGTCGCTATTGTTTTTGGATTGTACTGCGCTTACCATCAGGTATAATGCAGTCATTTTGCTGTGCTACAATAAAAAAAAATTTAATATGTAATCCTAACTTCCATTATTAATACAACAGTAAGTTTGTTTGTTTTGCTTTTACGTCTTATCTATACAAACGGTTATCATGAAATTTGCGTAAACATTGTCAAAACAAATTATTCCTAAGCCCAAGAGAAGACGCTAGCAAAAGCTAGTGATTATACATTTAATCTTGAATATTATATTACACTAGCATTCACCTGTAACATTGTATGCGTACCTACAATATAATACAATGTGTAAAAACAATAAAATAATTCCTATGTCACTCAGGAATAATGTTGCTTCCAATAGGTGAATGATTTTCTACAATCGACTTCATACTCTCAAGCAGTGATATTATAAGTAAAAAGCTGTAGATACGTTACCTACATTATATTTTGACAAAACAAATGGCACGATAACGCATACATACGTAAAATAATATTGTAACGCCACACTGTCTTAGATAAAATGTGGAGGTAAGATGGCATATTCTCAATATCAGTGGTGAGAAAGAACTAGTTATATGTTGGTTAGATACGGAGGCATTGACGGGATAGCCGTCAAAAGTAAGCTAGCTAGCCAAGTTTTAACAACGCGTTGTCGAAGTGCTTATGACGTATCTACAGTTTTTAGTTATAATATCATTTCTGTTACATGATTAAACTCATATGAATATTTTCCCATATTGTAGATTGATACTAAAAACAAGTCAACTTCATAATAATTGAGAACATAATAATCATCCACATTCATTACCGCTTATGACTCAAACCGCACGAATCAGAAGTATTTTGGGTCGTTAATGAAACGCTATTCGTTGCTTCTGATAGGTACTAATTATACCGTCGTGGATATACCGTGTCTGTGGTACAGAGGGTTCTGTGTTTAAATCCTTTTAAATAGGGCTAAATGAGTTCTTAGAAATTCCCACAATAACAGATATATTGAAATTTTACGTACTATTAAATTAGCGGTGAGTAAAATCGTACTATTTTGTCGCATTATAAGAAGAAATGGTGATTATTGGAACAACTAATAACGTCATGAATTATTTCTAAGTACTTGCTAACATATTGTTGAAGATATGGCTGAGTGATTTGCTTATTCGGATACACAACGATAGATAAACAGAAATTCAACGTACTAATAAATTGGCCGCGAGTAAAATCGAACTATTTTATCGCATTACAAGGAGAAATTGTCATTATTAGAACAACTAATAACGTAATACATTATTTCTACGTACTTCATAACACGTTATTGAAGACATGGCCCAGTAATATGCGTGATTGCATACACAATAATAGGTAAACAGAAATTCGACGTACTAATAAATTGTCGGCGAGTAAAATCGTACTATTTTATGAAATTATGAGGAGAGATGGGTATTATTAGAAGAACGAATAATGTAATACATTGTATCTACGTACTTAATAAATATTAGTGAAGACATGGCTCAGTGACTTGCGTGTTCGTACACACTATAATACGTAAAGAGAAATTCAACGTACTGATAAATTGACGGTGAGTAAAATCGTATTATTTTATCGCATTATAAGAAGAAGTGGTGATTTTTTAAATGTATTTATTACACCAAACTGCTTACAATAGCTGTTAAATTCTATTGATATTTATACAGTGAAGTTGTGACTAATGTAACCTACTGGATGTGAAACTAACATGCACAATATATGAGAGTTTAGAAATTTAAATATACAAATTATAGATAGTTAAAAAAAATGACGACCTTTGCAAACACATTTACGTACTCTCGTGGTTGGTAAAGAAAACAGATTACTGACTATTAAAACAACTAATAACGTAATACATTATTTCAACTGCGTCGATCGACATTGGTTCGAATCTGAAACCGGAGTTTTCAGTGAACGAAAACATTACGAGGAAACCATACCATGTTTTTTTTTTTTTTTATAGTAGCACGGCAAAATGACTGCACTGTGCCTGATGGTAAGCACAGTACAATCCAAAAACAAAGGTGACCACCGAGTGATATACTATCCATCGCCGGTCACCGCTGTCATGCCGGCCTGCGAAAAGCTGGATATGCACAGGCTGATCCCGAAACGCGACTTTCAAAAGCGAATCACTATGACGGGCTTTTTCGCCATATACATGGTGGTTGCGACCCAGTCAGGCTGTAAAACCCTACCACCCCGCTTTCGCCATTGCCTCGTTCGTTATTCAGCAGGGTTCACCACGTGCAGGTGAGGTTGGCTTGGGTGTCTCAAGTCTTAGATGTTATTTGACACCCCTTACACCCTTTCCTTTGGTAAGGAATTTTAAGCCCGCCTGCAAATTTAGGTGTGTTCCGGAAAATGCACTTTAGTGCATGTTGAGTGAGATTAGACTGTGGTCAAACTCTGAAAGCCCTATAAAGTATGGTACTTTTGATAGTTTATTGGCAATAGCGACGTCCAGTTGGTATTACTGCAATTGGGAAAGAAGCAAGCATTACATAGCAACCACCAAGTGCAAAGAGAAAAGTACTTCACGTTGCTCGCACACGAACGAACTACAAGTTATTTTTTCATTCTCGTATCATTGTTACAAACTGCAATACAGTATAGAACAGCTAAAGACCTAACAGCAAAATACACTGAAACACATGTACGGGTGCTTGGCGATAACTTTTTAACTTAAGAAATGTAGATATCCAGTTGGGCATAGAAAAAACCCTACACCATGCTATGGTTTTATCACAATATTTTCCTTCACTGAAAGCGCAAGTTGATTCGAAAGGATTCGAACGTATGATGCATGAATACGCTAACCACTGAACTATCATTGCAGAAATAATAAGCTCTGATGAATAATAAACAAGCCAATTTTATTTATATATAGTACTAGCGGGCACGGTAGACGCTGTCCCGCCCTGATTACAAATAAATCATTGACAAATTTTATACCAAAACGTTCCTCATGAATCACTTTATCCACTGTTGGAAACCGCAAGAAAATCCGTTTAGTAGTTTTTGAGTTTGTCGCGAACAGAAAGACAGACAGACGCGGTAGGGGTCTTTATTTTATACTATGTAATGATATATATATAGGATATATATACAATGCATTTAATACGTAAGTATCCAAACTTTTTTAAAGCAAGTATTCAATGCATATTTACATTTTTTGTAATAACACCCTACATGTCTAAAAAGCTATATATAAGTGCTTCAACAGCGCCTTGTTATTTTTATTACTTATTTTTGACGGCTGCCCCGTCAATCCGCCTGTATCTAAGCACCATATTACTATTTCTTTTTCACCAACGATATTGTGAATATGCCATAAATGCCATCCTACTTCCACATTTCCATTTATCTCTGCCGTACCGTGAAGCTGTGGAACAATCTCTCGACCAGTGTGTTCCCTCCTTCCTATAATATGGGGTCCTTCAAGCGTAACCTGAAGAGACATTTATGCCGGCATGACAGCAGTGACCGGTGAGGGATAGTGTGTCTCTCGGTAGTCGTCATTGTTTTTAGATTATACTGTGCTCACCATCAGGCACAGTAAAGTCACTTTGCCATGCTACGATAAAAAAAAAATTATCTAAGACAGTAGTGGCGTTTGAGGTTGGCTTGGGTGTTTCAAGTCTTATGATGTTATTCGACACCCCTTACACCCCAAAAACGTTACAAATGTAACGTTACAATATAACTTTACGAATGTGTGCGTTATCGTACTATATGTTTTGTCAAAATATCATGTAGGTAACGTATTTACTTATAATTTTTTTTTTCTTTCTTCTTATCTGCAGACTCTCGGTCCGCACCATTTTTTTTAATAGTTAGTTTTCGCTAACAGTAACACCCAGTGGAAGTTCTCAAAAGGACAAAAAGACCACTTTGAAACATTCTTCATTAGCGTTTCGCTCCTATGCGGTATTGGCGTCCCGTGTGGTCTTAGCGTCAAATGTAGCCTATAGCCTTCCTCGATAAATGAGCTAACTTACACTGGAAGAGTTATTCATATCGGACCAGTTCCTAAGATTAGCGCGTTCAAACAAACAAACCCACCAGCTTTATAATATTAGTGTAGATTTAAATATTTTGCAATGTACAAAAGTATTTTTGCTCTTCGATTCCGAAATAAAGAGATAACAGCAACATATTATAGAGAAAGTAAACAAAAGTGCGATGAATCAAGTCTTAAAGAGTCGGATGAAGTTTGCTCAACTGTTTGTCTGCCTTAAGAGCTGGAAACACTTCCCTTTGATGGATGTTGGCTTTGTTAAGGGGCTGTGCTGTAAATATCAGAGAGATTACCCCGTTTTATTTTATTTCTAAATTAGAAAATGTTGTTCGATACAATTGTGTAAATCATTTTTTAAATAAGTTTCTTAATGGGTCTTGCGGTGATAGTTAAATGGCAGAAATTGTCACGTAAGGAAAACATTGCTCTTTTGTTTGTTTTAGTTATTTGGTGTGATAGAGTAATATGATTGTAGTAATTTTACTAATAAATCACTCAGTGGAAACTCGCAAAAATGTCTTATTTATTCAGTCAAAATATAACTAACCAGCCGACCCGTGCCCACTTCATTGGGCGGTAATAGGCACTACCAAGCAACAACTTTTTTCTAGAACTCAATCATATATCTCTCATCGTTCGACAATTTTTTCTCCGACTCCCCAGATATTACCCCCTACAACCTCACAAACTTTACCTCTTTATAATATTAGTATAGATTATAGATAATATAATGAGTTAATAGCTTCTGCCCGCGACTTCGTACGCGTGGGATAGTTATTTTGGGCTAAGACGCAGCGGAAGCTCTCAAAAGGAAAATTCCCTCGATTTTAAAACATTTTTCATTGTTGCTCCGCTCCTATTGGCTTTAGCGTGATGATATATAGCGTATAACCATTATCGATGAATGAACTATATAACACTGTATAATAATTATTCAAATCGGTTCAGTAGTTCTTGAGATTACCCCTTACAACGTCACAAACTCACAAACTTTATCTCTTTATAATATTAGTATAGATAGATCGTTTCTTCAAATTTTACAAATTCTAAAAATTTTAAGATCGCCTTTTATATCATGATATATACAAATATATACATAAATATATTTTGAAAACGTTGCCTTATCCGATCGCAATCTCGTCATTAGCTAAATACAAGCCGACGCTAGGTTACCGCGAGCAATCAATACTGATTTCATTGTTCCCGGAACAGCGCGACAAGATTAATGTGGGAAGTTGCTGGTAGCTGAACAACCTGTATCGAGTTGGTTGTAATTTAGAGAGAACTGAATCACCGACTCTCTGTTTGTAGCTATCTAACTTGACAAGTTTATCTTGAACCTATAGCCGAGTTGAGATGTAATGTACGAGTGGGATTTCTTCAAGTGAATTTTCTGTTCTAACTTTTAGCTTACTATATTTCTCTGAATCTCGTTATCTCTTTCGTTGGATGCATAAGAACCTTTTTAGAGGTAATACTGGTCTAGTGGGATGACCGGTGGAATCATTTCGATGTCCGTATCTTCGAACCCCGACATGTATTAACAAATTTTTCGCAATTGGCATACGTTTATTAATTTAAATTGGTAACACTATCGGCTGACGATGAAGCACAATATTGTGAGGAAACCTGCACATGAGAAATGTTATTGTAATTCTACTATATGTGGGAAAAAAATAGAACCGTGGATTTCTTAGAGTTTCAAATCAGCGATACGACGTGGGCTGGCGTGGTGATTATGCCCATGCCCTTCCTTCGCAAAGACGCCTATGGCCCTGCAGTGAGTCTCTAACTCAAAATCAAGTCAAATTTTGTGTGCGTGTTCGAGCGAATGCGAGGACAGTTTAAATTCACGATTGGATCTGGTAGGCGGTGCTGCGGTTAAGCTTTAGTTTTTTATTATTATCAAGGTAGAACTACGTCCACAGAGACCGCTAGTATTATATACAGATACAGGGGTTCAAAAGTAAATGATAATAATACATACAAACCCTTTGCTTCAAATACTAATATATACATAAATATAAAACAATTTAAAATATAAAAAGCTTTTTCGAAATGGCCTTCATTGGCTGCAATACATTCCTTTAAACGTTGAGGCCAGTTATCAATAGAAGCACGCACTCTCTTTCCATGGGAAAATTCTTCACTGCAAATCGAACGGATTGTTTTAGGTACGCCAAATTATCATGGCGTTTTGAGCCAGTCATGTTATCTAAAACTGATCATAAATCATAATGCAGTGTATTAAGATCGGGACTAGACGACGGCCAGTCTTCAGCTCTGATGAAGTCCGAAACGTTCGTTTCTAAACAAGACTGCTTAAACCGAGGTTTGTGATCTGGATCCGAGTCTTGCTGGAAGGACCATTCTTGGTTATTGAACATAATGTTGTTAAGAGGCTTCACTACATTCTCAAGAATGGTATTTTGATACACTTGTGTCGATGTTTTATACCTTTCTCACAAAAGTATGGCTCAGTCACTCCTTCATAGCTAATACCCCACCAAACCATCACTAAAGTCGGATAGTGCCCACGTTGCACTCTGTCGACTAATTGGGAAGCTTCCTTAGAGCTTTGAGCATAAATACGGTCATTTTGTTTGTTAAAATGTTGCTCAGTTGTAAAAAAAATCTCATCCGTAAACAAAAATTTTCTGTGACCTCCCTTTGCGTATCGCTTCAGTAGTTGTTTCGATTTTGTTGCCACCCTATTCTTTTTTAAATTATCAGTTAAGAAACGACCAGTACGTCTCTTATAGGCTGCAAGTCTTAAGTCATCTTTTAAAATACGCCACATGGTTCTAGGTGCTATCTTCATCTCTCGAAATAAAATCTTTTGCATTCGAACAGGATTTCTTCGAATTCTTTCCCTTACTGCTTTGACCCCCTTTTTCGTACGAACACTATCTGGACGGCCAGATCTTTTTCTATCACAAACAGAGGAGATCTTATTGTACCTATTAATAGCCCGGTACACAAACATTTTACTAATACCAAGCGTATGGAGAGTTTTAAATATTGCATTTGGCTCCATACCTACTTTGTGTAATGCAATCACAGCGATGCGGTTCCCTTTATCACCCCACTCCATGTTAATATCGCAAAATATTGTAGGTACAATGTATTGGCACCAACATGAGAAAACTCAATACATAAACTTGTAAATATGACAGATCCCAAATACAAATGTAATATTTTGATTATTTTTAATTGTAACAGTATTTATGGCCAGACTAAGTATATATCAATTATTATTTCAATTGAATATTGTACGAACATCTACAATGGAGTCACAACGAGGGTAAAGTTCGACGAATAGAGGCTTGTTAATAACCACTTTGAGTCATCGAATGCTTTAGAAAAAAAAATACAATTAAAAAAAATTGTTTTCTTCTCTGCTCTCAGCCGTTTTGTTTTATGTTTAGCTAATGACGAACTTTAGTGTTTACAATTTTTTTTAATTGTATTTTTTTTTCTAAAGCATTCAACGGCTGAGAGCAGAGAAGAAAAGGCACAGAATAATATTATATTCGTCTATATATAGATTAAAATCAACGATGCCAAATACGGTCAAACCTGGATGAGCGTTAGTTCAAGGGACCGCAATATCTTTTGCGCTTTTAGAGATTTCTCACTAAATCAAATTTCTCACTTATAAAGGAGTGGATTTTCTCAGTTATAGAAGTTTAAAAAATACAACAAATAATGCAGTGATAAATATGTATGTACTATATATGTATTATTTATTAGAATTGGGCAAGAACGCTTCCAAAAAAAAACTCACTAATGTTTATTTGATTCTTAAATCAATTTGCAAACTTAAATTATTAGCACTAGTCTGGTTTTCGCACCTATTAGCACTCCGAGTACTAATTGTATACAGTTTATTAATTTTCGAAAATATGATAGGCTTTACAAGGTAAATACCAAATATCAATATTAGATCTACACAGGCCGTTATACTAAGCGTTGCTAGTCTGGCGCAAGCGAAATACGTAACGAGCATGTCGAGGTCATCGGTGACGCGAACCCATAGGTTTTTCCCCTACCGAATCAACGCGGCTATAGAAGTTTTTGCTTAAAACTTGATCGAAATCTATCCAGTAAAACTGTAAATTACAATACTGCAGGCATTAAAAGTCTAGAAAGTTTAAAAAAAAAACACATTAATTATTTAATTAGTATGCCATAGCCTGTTTTCATTTAGAACGCTCAATGCACTTTGTCCCACCGCCCGTTGTTTATAACGGAAATACGAGCCTGCGACGGGGTGTCTTCTTCCGTTGTCTGCAGGCGGCGGCCGGCTTCTTCTAATTAAATTTCAGTCGATTGAGTCACTTTTATATTTTTCAAGTTAAAATTGTATGCGAAGCATTTCTTTTTATCTATACACTAGCGGGAAAGAAACGCCCTGATGACAAAAAAAAACTGTGTTAAATTATACACATCTAGACACGCAGTAACGTGTCAAGCCAAGTGCTATAGTATGGCGAGCGCGTGGTACCGTGTGTAATATTACACGAACCATTTGCATCCACTTTTCACCCCTTCATATATCAAAAAGTATTTCATATAAACATGTCAAATTTGACCCATATATAGAGACTTGCGAGATATATATGTGCTCCAAATTTTATAAACACTCATCTGACAGTTATTTAAATATTAACGTCCAAAACTCGACATTCTTATCACTGACTGACCTATTGACCTAAATTCTAAGCTAGTTCCAGATGATCTGTTCAAATTTGGCATCCAGATAGGTAGTTGGGTGAATACAAAGGCGAAAATCAGAAACTAGTGCTTTTTATTATTTATATTAATTGGTTCTATTAGGAATACTTACTTATAGCGCCTGTAATGTAAGAATAGCAATCAAAATCGATGATAGTCGGTCTTTAATATCTGGATTTTAAGGTCTTCGCGTGAATATATAACGAATGAAATACCACACTTAATTTTATTTTTAATCCAAACTTATTAGTTTTAGTACTCACAACTACTTATAAATAAGAGTACAGTTCAATGTAAGGTTCAAGCTCAAATAAATATAGTAGCTACTTCGAATATACAAAAAATTATATATAATTATGTCGCAAAGTCAAAAGCTGTAAGTTTGTATTTAATTTTTTCGAAAATTTGGCTTGCTGGTAGAAACTAACCATCGAACATAGGGCTCTTCCATCAGTGTTTTAGTAGAAACTATGATTCGTATGTTCGAACTAGCCAATACAGACCTTGGGCTACAATATATCTGTCATAGTGGAAGCATCCAGCAGTCGAAATTAACACATAAATAGTATCGCATATTTTTATTACAGAATCCTAAAATAATTCGAATTATCATAGGTGTTTGCTAACACCGCCATCTATTATTTTCTATGATAATCAATATGGGCAATGTGTTGTTAATGCACTCGAGAATAGTTCAAGTATCATTCGGTATTGTTCGAGAATCGTGTGAGCATTGTTCGAGTATCGATCGAGTATTGCCCGAGTATCGTTCGAGTATGGGTTGAGTATTGTTTGTTACTAGAAGATATGCTTTAGACTACAACACAATACTGGGTAAATAACTTACATGTTGTATTTAGGTGTGTCATAGCATGAGCAAAATGATAATGTCGCAAAAGATTAATCAAATAGCAATGATGCGAAGGATGGTGATGCTGCGGCCGAGAACGCCGCGCTGTAAGAAATGACCGTCTTAAATAATACTCCTACCCAACAAACATGTCGGGGAATTTACTATTAACCTGCATTCGTACTATTGAGTATAGCGATGGAATTACTAATGACCTGAAACGTCATTGGTTGAAGTTACCGGATGTTCATGCATCTTCACACTATTTACTTTATTCTGAGACATAATTGGTTTGAGTATCGATCGAGAATCATTCGAGTTCGAGTGGTCCCAGGGTGATGCTCAAGAGTATAAAATTTTTGACCGATGCACTATATTCCACATAAATTGAACCTCATAGCGACAAAAAGAGTAATCACTTAATCGACGATGAAAAAACATGGATATTCTATTTAGTAATTTGATTGTGAACTAAATAACATAGTTAAACAAAAAACACCTTGAATGAAAATGGAACAAGTTAGAACTATAATTATTCTCGCTACGACGCAGCGAATATTTTTAAAGGGAGACCTATAATCACATAATTCCTATTAGGCTTAATTTAACCACACGTTAACCTATAACGTAATTTAAAAATCTCGAAGTCACTACCGTCGCCAGAAGGGAAACCGTTATGAAGCAATTAGTTCATCCGTTCGCCATTCGTGGCACGTGCGAAAAAAGGTCTAAGAGACGAGACGACCCCACAGAGTCGGATCGAAGCTGGAACACACCGAGGAATTCGTATGAACGCATGCCGATTATTATTATGCATCGAATACCTATTGGATAAGTCGGGAAACTCGCGAGGAAAGCCGGCGACGTGCGTCGATTTCACTTCGTTGGATTTTCTCATTGATATTAAATGTTTTGGTGGATTGTTTGAATGCTATGTCTCGGCGAATATCCAATAATAAGTAGGATGCAGGTAAAATATCTTATATAAAATATTTTATTGACATTGTTATTGTTGAAAATTATATCTAAATAATCTAAATCCTCATTAAATACTGCTACCGACATCTGTTGTCACTAATGTGAAACTAACCTATATTAGTTTTTGTATATTTTATCTGTAGCATGTTCTTTCTTTGAATAAAAGTATTCGTTCTGTTCTCACTTGAATCTCAACGTGCTTGTTTTATTAGAGGTTATGAACCCAGAACTACGTGTTTTTTCTCGTTAAGAACTTGCAAGTTAGTGCTGTATAAGTTTGTGTGAACTGAGAATACACTGTGCTATTGAAAATGAGTTCGAATTACGTTGTGAGCGTGCCAAAATTAAAAGGTCGCGAGAACTACCAGGAGTGGGCTTTCGCCGCGGAGAATTTTCTAATACTGGAAGGTACTTCGGACTGTATCAAAGTCACGAATCCAGATGAAGCCGCAGCTGATGCGAAAACCAAGGCAAAATTGATTCTAACGATTGACTCGTCGCTATATGTACATATCAGAGATGTCCAAAATTCGAAGAAACTATGGGAAAAATTAAAGCATTTATTCGATGATTCAGGCTTTACTAGAAGGATCAGCTTGTTGAGAACTTTGATATCAATTCGTCTTGAAAATTGTACATCTATGACGTCCTACGTTACTCAGATCATAGAAACGAGTCAAAAAATTGAGTGGATCGGGCTTTCATATTAATGATGAGTGGGTAGGATCATTGCTTTTAGCGGGATTATCTGAAAAATATTCG
>MU160728.1:29604-39960 GCA_015888305.1 Antheraea pernyi | reverse complement strand
CTAACTCGCGACTTCGTTTACGTAGAAGATGAAAATATTTATAGATACATAATACGTACGTTAACCCCGATTCTGGAACATTCTTCATTGGCGCTCCGCTCCTATTGGTCTTAGCGTGACCATATAGTCTATAGCCGTGTTTTTCAACGGATTTTCATGCGGTTTCCACCAGTAGTGAAAGTGATTCATGAGGAAGGTAATTCGTCAAGATTTTTTTTTATTATCAGGGCAGGACAACGTCGACCGTGCCCGCTAGTTATAAATAAAGTATAAAATCAAGTACATGACATTCCAAGATCCTGCCGAAACCGCCAAAACGAATCATTATTCTAACATTTGAACAATCGTATTGAGTCAGTACTTAAAGTTGTTAATTTAAACCAAAAACCTATTATATCTGTATATTAACTTTAAATAATTATAAAACCGATGGTAAAATGTGACATTAAGCAAACCCTTGTCACGGTATATACCATAATGGGTTCTATTACTGCGGGTTAAAGTTGAAATTTAAACGAGCGTTGAATTCATATAAGTTTATGAGCAAAAATAGCATTTCAATATTTCCTCTTCGAGCAACGAGGCGTTCACTTACTTTAATATATATATATATACATGTATATATTTAATCGAAATACAGTTCTTTTGAGGCTGAATCACTTAAAAACTACTGAACGTATTGACATACGACTATGACCATTCGATGCGATTTTTTTAGATGGTTCTAGGTTTATCTATGAAAATAGAACTATAGAACATGTTATGACATTGACATGTCATTTTATTTGCATCTATTTTTCTATTCTAGTTTTCATATTTTGTATTTTTATAATGGTTTATTATATCTAATATTATATTATTACTGTGAAGAATCTGAAACCACGAATCCTAAAAAAAATGGCAATATAGCATGCAAACCATAATCTGGAAGAACTTCGTTTTAAACCGGAACGAACAGTTTTAAGGTTAAAAGAGCCCATCAGACTTCGTAACTATTCGTAATCAGGGTCGGTACAACATGTTTCTCATGTTGTGGTATATGATTTGGCTTAATTTTTACGATCGGCCGCCTGCCTGACATCAACCCTCCTTGGGATTATTTTGTTGTACCACTGTATGTATGATTACGAATAGTTACGAAGTCTGATGCTTAAAAACGACAGTCGGGAGCGATAGATCCTGGCCAATGGCCGCGACTAGCTCTCTGCGTGACACGTCCCAGGCGGAACACTCACTCAATGTGTAGTGCGGGAATCATTCGCGCAGCCACAATGATGGCACCCTGCAGTCGGCTCCCGGCCTATGCGATATAGCGGCGTTATATTCGATAACGTTTGATGAGCTGCAACATATCAATATTACATGTACACGGGCCGTTTTACAATATGCTGTTAGTCTAACGCAAGCCGCGTAAGCGTAATACGGTCGGCCATGCTTACGTAGCATGTCATGACGCGAAACTATAAATTTATCTCCTGCCAAAACTACCGTTCAAGGCACCTAAAGAAGTTTTCAGTTCAAAAATGTGTTTTATTTAACATGATCAAACTGAGTATGTTATTAATGAACTAGGGATATCTGCTGACGCGGTGTGTGATTCAATCGGCGGCACAATCTGAATACTAATAATTGTGATAAACTGTGTAGTGTCCATGGACGGTGGTGATCACTTAACATCAGGTGACCCACATGTTCGTTTGTTACCAATGACATAAAAAAAAAAAATCTTCGTGGAATAGTTACTTTGGGCTAACGCTAAAAAACTATTATGAAACATTCTCCATTGGTGCTCCGCTCCTATTGGTCTAAGCGTGCTGTTATATAGCCTGTAGCTTACCCCGACAAATGAACTATCTAACACGCTTTTATTAGCTTCACCTGTATGTATGTAACCGACCCCTTCGAGCTCGATTTTGTCGTACTTTGAACGATCAGATTTAATTCAAACTTTGCACACCTGTCAAAGGTCGATGACAATGCAATAATCCGAAAAAAAAGTTAAACAATTAAAAAATAAAATTAACTAAAAAATTAAAAATAAATAATAGTTTAAAAAAAAACTAAAAAAACACGTTGGATTTTTTATGAAAGCGTGTTTTTTTAGTTTTTCTAAACTATTATTTATTTTTAAACAGGACCAGTGGTTCCTGAGAAGCAAACAAACTCTTCAGTTTTATTTTTTTTTAGTATAGAAATATAGATTCACAGTTTTCATTACATTTACACATCACGTTTGTCAATAGATATAAATATTAGCAATACTTCATTCTAATGTCGTATACTGTTATATTCGTGCAATACGTGTAAACTATCTCACGGTGTTTGTCGAGCGTTTTTCTGTTCACACGGGCCATAATATGTCATTTAAATTATTCAGCAGATTTTTAAAGACCCCTAGCTCAAAATGGCGGACCACGTTTTTAATTTCATGATATCGTAAATTGTTCGTACGTACAAATTCTTTATCAAACGTTTTTTTTAAGCGTATGCTGCCAACAATATTTTGACCTGTGCCTCTTGGGATTTACATTAGTTTATTTCGTCGCCTTTTTGAATAAAACTTATTGTGCAAGTTTGCGACACAATGCATCACTATATTGGCTAAAAACTTTTGTCTTACTAAGAAATGGGAAGTCTTATAATGATTTCTGACTAGCTTCCGTTCGCAGCTTCGATCAGGTTTATGGGGACTGGATCTATCCCTTGGGTACAGTTTTTTTTTTCTGCACGTAATGTACGCCTATAATGTACTCCTGTCAACATATACGCAATTTTTAACGACGATCGGTTGAGTAAAATATAACAAACTTAATTCACATTCGAGTTTACGACCGGCACAATTTGCTTTAGCTACTCCTAACTAATATTATTTAGTGAGGTTGAAAACCGGAATTCCGGTAATATTATCTATCACAGTCAGTCATAGATTTATAAAACCGCTTACACTTACAAACGCGCAGGTTTGTTACTCTATGCAGTCAGTACAATCTTTATATATATAATTCTATTGTCCGTGTGTATGTGACTGAATACCTCCTAAACGGCTAAGCAGATTTTGATGAAATTTTTTGTGTTTTCAGGTGGATTCGAGAATTATTCAGATTCACTATTAGACCCGGTAGGTGGCGCTGCGATCTGATTTTAGTATATGTTTTTTAATTATTAGGGCAGAACAACGTCCGCCGGGCCCGATAATTATTTATTAAATGTTATAATTAACACCGCTATTTATTTGAGAAACAGAAGGCAGAGTGACTGCGATTTTACAGTTTATTATATTATTAAATTTTTGCTGTGTATATATGTATAATTATTATATTTGTTTATTGTATATATTTGTATGTAAGTCTGTATATATGTTTTATCGTGTATGTACTAATATTTATTTTATTATTTATCTATTTTATTTTTGTATACATTTGACCTCTGTATATGCACTACCTACAAAACTATTTTATTGACAACAATACCGCTGGTTAGCTGGAAGAAAATGCTTTGTAGCATTAAGCTCGCCAGTGTACAAACAAAAAAAAATGCAATAAAGTATTCATTCATAATTGCTTATTATGTCAAAAAGAGCTGAGATAACCGAGAGAAGATGGCGTTAGCAGGCGCCAGAGAGTAAAGTAACAAGACAGATCCTCAGCCCTCCCAGCTATCCCCTGCCTAGGACCTCAAGGGGGAACTTCAGAAAAAAAAATCGAAATCTAATCGATATTATTTCTGGGATGAAATGACAGGAAGAGATTTCTGAAAGAGCACATCCTGGACTCCATAAATCTTCCAGGATATGGCCTAGGACGTTTCGTATCACATAGAAAAACCGAGTCACTATGACTGAATTGAGGTACGTCGTTTTTGGAACATATCTTCCACGCAATAAACCTTGTTGGATAATGACTTTAGAAGCATCACACGATAAAAAAATCTAGACACTGTGACTTGTTTAGACAACCTACGAACCATGAATATTACTGAATGCTGGATATTTCACACCACAGATAAAATCGAGTCACTGTGACTGGATTGGGATGCATCACGTTTCGAGTTTTCCAATTTGTTCAAGTCACTACCGGTCGACGTCAACCAATGCCGCTGAAAATCCACGCCAGAATATTCACCACCATTCCTTGGTCATCACAATCCATCAGATAATATCCAAGATACTTCGCCAGTCATTGTATAAAAACAAGCATTAATTTTATTGTAACTTAATCCGGTAAAGCTGTGAAAGCCCATCACGCCAACAGCTATAGCATATCGAATAAAAGCAGACACACACACACACACACACACACAGAAAGACGCACGATAGAAATGAAAAAGCGAACATCACGCGGTGTTCCCAGGCGCTCAACCATTCAAGTACTGACCGCGCCCGACGTTGCTTAAAACTTCGGTAATCGAACGACAAACGGTGTTTTGAACACTCTACCCGACACAGTCTTTACCCCCATCACCATTCGTCCCGCAAAAACGTTGCCGATCTGAATGTGAAAAGGCTTTACATGAGCAGTTTCACATCAAAAAAAAAAGTCGACGCAGTCATGTGGACTGCCGATGGAAGTGAAAACTCAAAACAAGGAAATAACTGTGTTCTCTAATGAATTTTTAAATTAATTATAGTTTGAATGACATTTAAATGTCAGAATTTGTTTATCGAAATTATTAACATTAGTGTGGTTCTCATATTTATTAGCACTGGGAGCAATAATTATGTACATTCTTATAAAGTTTAATAATTAAATCAAGCACATGATGGGCTCCACAATCTCAATAAAAAATATAAAAATAAGACGTACACCGCTCGATATAATACGCGTCGCTAGCCTGACGCAAGCGCAACACGGTCGGTCACGCTTACCAGCATGTCATGACGCCAAATTATAAATTAATATTCTGCCAAAAACTAAACCGCACAAGGGGCCTAAGGAAGTTTTTACAGTTCAAAAAATGCACTGTTACTAACAATTAATGCTAAAGGAAATTAATACAGTCGTTCGATAACCACATATCAAACGTTGCAACACATAATTTTTACACTCCTATCTAACAGAATAAGGTAAACGTACACACATGCATAAATGTACTGAAATGTAATTCGCATCATAATATGTTACATTTCACACCAGTCGAACAAGCGACTTCGATTAAAATCCTCTGTTTAGTTCGTTATAACCGCACGCAGCTATTTTAGGTCAAACGAAACACATATAAATATAGTATATGGACAAATATTACCGAGACGTAAAATAAAAATATAATTTATATTGATTCCAAAAATTACACGCGTTCAATTTAACAAATATATACATTCTGTTCAGAACAAACAATGAATAATAATAAATAATACAATAGATATAACTCACTTTTATTCTTCATATTTTTTTTCTCTATTCCACCCATGGAAATGAACGACCGTATCGAAAACGTCTAGCGCGCCCCCGTTCGCACGGGCGGTTCACGCAACACTGTTCTCTCCTTAGCTCGTTCACCTACGGCACGGAATCGAAAGCAATCCTAATTTTAAATATGGAAAAACATGTATTTAATTTTTCGTTTTAATATATTTTTATCAATCAACAACAGCCAACGGCCAGTTCTATTCGGTATGAAACGAAACGTCAGACGTGTTACAAAGACACGGCACGAATGGTCTTATTAGTATGTAGTTTGCGAGCATTATTAAAACAAAATTACCACGAAGGTTTTATACTTTTTTTTAATGTTAACGGGCGTTCGATAGAAGTTCTCTTTTTGAATTATATTAAAAGGCACTGACACAGAACTATTATGCTATGACTAAAGAGGTCTCACGATAGCATTACTTCGTTTGAAAATTGATATAAAACGAACATCGACAGCGTTAACTCTGCCATTTAACTTCAAACCGGTTATTAATAAACATAGTAGTGTTATTTTATTATAATTAACAATTAATATTTATATTTGTCGGTAATTAAGACCGCACAGCTCGATAGATTGTGATTTCCTCGATCTTAATTAAAAGTATTTTATGTTTTTAATACGAAAATAAAAATTACATTACTGTATAACTTTTCATTTTTACTCCCAGTAAATGAAATATTGTGAAATTAATTCCATATAGAATTAAACATGACTCAAAGTTGTATTTTATTTACAGACGTTGTCCCGCCCTGACAATAAAAAAAACCTGGACAAATTATATACCTAAATCTTCCTCATGAATTACTTTATCTACTGGTGAAACCATCATGAAAATCCGTTCAGCAGTTTTTGAGTTTAACAGACAGATAGACGTAACAGAGGACTTTGATTTATAATATGTAGTGACATTTCTCGTATACAAAATTTTATGAGAACCGGTTTAGAATAACAATATTTTTTTATTTATTTCAAACACTGTTGATGATTCTCATAATGCATCAATTGTGAAATTGAACACTTTCCCTTGTATAAAAAAAAATCACACCGAGATCGAATAAAACCTCATTTAAATTTAATTTTTGTTATTTCCAAATTCTTATTAAGTTTTTGGCGGGATTTTATACCGTCATGTAGTGGCTTTTATATTTTAACACGCTTTTATTAGCTTCACCTGTATGTATGTATGTAACCGACCACTTTGAGCTCGATTTTGTCCTACTTTGAATGATCAGATTTAATTCAAACTTTGCACACCTGTCAAAGATCGATGACAATGCAATAACCCAAAAAAATTTGTTAAAAAAATTAAACCAAAACATGAAAAATAAATAATAGTTTAAAAAAACACGCTTTCATAAAAAAATTAACATGCGTCACTGTTAATATCAGCACCTCCAGATATCAGTATTTTTAACATTTTTTTGTCACTTTTTACAAAAATATTGTAATTTACACTATTCTTAATCCAAATTTATTAAATTTTATTTTCTGTTTTTTAGTTGGATTTTTTATGAAAGCGTGTTTTTTTTAGTGTTTTTAAACTATTATTTATTTTTTTATTCATAATCTCTTACCCTTTGACTCTATATATATGATTTTATATAATATCAGGTCACATATAAATAGACCGAGTGTAATTGTTCTGATTTTTATGAACACACATTCTCATGTATATTTTTTTGCAATAAACTTGCACATGCATACTTGTCAAATGTGCTATTACGTGTATTACCAGCTTAAATTTTTTTGATGGAG
Organism: Antheraea pernyi; assembly: GCA_015888305.1. Lineage (NCBI taxonomy): Eukaryota > Metazoa > Arthropoda > Insecta > Lepidoptera > Saturniidae > Antheraea > Antheraea pernyi. The sequence continues at coordinate 32,796 of MU160728.1, read as the reverse complement.
CTTTTGGCGAAAACTTAATCTGTCATGTATATTTTGTACATAATCTTATGTTGTTAGACTCTATATTTTGTAAAATTGGTCGTGTTTACGTAATACGAGTAAAATAGTTCTGTTACTGTGCATAAGTGAAGTGGATGGAAAATAATTGAACCATGAATTCTGATTTGTCATAAAAACTCCCTGGAAAATACTAACAATGGGGCCACCACCTTGTTAGAACATTGAAATGAACGCAAGGCACTTTTAATAGTATTATTACCTATATACATCTATTCGACAATGGCCGTAAGAATCTGGACGAATAGTTGCCAAATATAAAAATAAAAAGTTATTCTTGTAGAATTCAATTTAGGAATGGTTTTTGAGTCAAATCCTAACTTGTTGTATAAATACAACACATAAACACATCTACAACGCAACACATTAAAAATACTATGGCGAATACATGGTTTAATGGTTCTCAAACTTATTCTTTAGTTAGTTCTCTTCATTAGTGGTGGGTTGATTTGCCCTAGTTTTTGTTCTTACAATCTAAATAATGATATTAATTTAAGTTTGTGTCACTTACTGATATATTTTTTTCAAACGAACTTGCTATTTTCTAGACAAATTACATGTGGCAGAGATGCGAATGTTAAGGTGGATGTGTGATGTAACCAGAATGGATAAGATTAAGAATGAGTATATCAGAGGAAGTTTGAAAATAGCACCAGTGACAGAGAAGTTGAGGAGTAATAGGTTAGCATGGTACGGGCATGTCATGGGGAGAGATGAGAACCATGTAACTAGAAAAGTGTTGAGTATGTTTGTGGACGGATATACGAGTAGAGGAAGACCGATAAAGGTATGGATGGACTGCGTGAAAAATGATATGTGCGTAAAAGGTGTGAATACTGAAATGACATTTGACAAGAGAGTGTGGAAAAAGAAAACATGTACCGATCCTACTTAAGTGTGATAAGGGTAATGATGATGATGCTGATTACAAAATTTGGGCAAAACAACTAAACTGACCAATTATAGATCAGTATTTATTGGACACTAAATTGTTCTAATACGACTTCAGGAAATAACAGGCGTAAAAAAAATAGATATGCACGTCGGTTCTAAGAGACACGTTGATAGTGACGACGGATGTAAGCAATTTAAGTAGAAAAATGTAATAAAATAAAAATAACATTAGTTGGGTTGTTTGCCTGTGCAAATTATCAAGAACTAGCTTTCGCCCGCAACATCGACATTGGGCAAACGATAACACGCAGCGAAAGCTTTAAAAAACTTTGGCGCGTTATGAAAATGATGAGAAAAAATGATGAGAGTAATTTTTTACAATGAGCGCGCATACCGTCACGAAAAGCCGATACCGTGAAGTTAGCTATAGTCAACTTTTTCTATTGTTAGTGTAGTTTTTTCTACAAAGGTAGAATAAGGCGAAAGATAACATTTTTACTGAGATTATCGCGTTCAAGTTAACAAACTCTTCAGCTTTATAATATTAAGTATATATATAGATTACTACTTGCTGTTTGCTGATGATACTGGGATAAGGTGGGGAGAGGGGGAGGGGAGGTGGGCCTCCGGCGCTCTCACTGACCGAACGAAACACAACAATGCAAGCACTGTTATTTCACGTCGGTGTTTCTGTGGGTCGGGTGGTACTACCCCGGGCGAGCCGATACATTCATGTTGAAACTAGCAATAACTACAGCGTGGCTCTACCACCTCTAAATTAATAATAGATTTTAAAATGATCGTTATTAGCTAACTTCGAGAGTATTACAAAATTCATCATCGCGAAACGAAACGCAACAATGCAAGCACTGTTACTTCACGTCGGTTTTCTATGAGAGGGTGGTACTACCCCGGGCGAGCCGACCCATTCATGCTGAAACCAATAATAGTTTCAGCGTGGCTCTACCACCATCTCTCTCTTTCATCTCTCTCCATCACGCTCTTTTTTTAAATGTATTAAAGAAATGTAAAATTGTGGGTGGGTGTGTACATTACAGAAACGCTTTTTCAAAGACATTTGTAACTTCGATACGAACGCCATCTACTGTAACATGTAACGTGTACATTATATATATGAATACTAATAATATATCGAATGTGATGGGATTTATCATCAGCAACATACCTGGATTTTCAACCTACTATATACCAAACTCAGTGCTCACTAACACTATATAAGAAAGTAATGAAAATTATAAGCTATACATTATCGAATAATATATCTTAAATCTTTTATTATATAGATATAATATGCCCGTATTGTCTATATACTTAAGTTATTCTTATACGTTGCTATAAACGCTGAGTTATGTAGAAGCAAACGCGGTAAATAAAACAATATGGCCGTCATAGGCGAAGGAATTAATCCATACTGCCAATTCTGAAGTTATGTGGTAAGTATTAACGCTAACATTTTCAAAGTTTATTTTGTTTTCGTATTCAAAATTTTATACTACTTTTATTTCCAATTTTTTATTTGTTCTATATTACGTATTATAAAAATAAAGTTTGTGTATGTACACATAAAAGTAACAACTTTTTGATGAACAAAAACAACTTTTTTTATACTTTGTCTATATTTTTATATTGTTATATTTTGTCTGTTTGTTTGTTTGTTCTGGGTAATCTCCAAAACGACTGGACCTATTTTAACGGGAATTTTACTTTTTACTGCCAATAACCGAAATTATAGCGGTTGACATATTGTATTTTATTTGTCCACGGCTTCGTCCGCATTACTTTGGGCCGATTTTCACGGGGTATTCACTAATAGATAACAGACCTCATAAAAAATAATTTAGGTTTTTTATTCGCCTTCGGACGCAGTGGAATATCCGTAATGCTTGAACTGATTTTCACGGGACTTTCACTGGAAGATAACTCACCTTATAAGAAGTAACTTAGACTATTTTATTTTGTTTCTCAAGACTTCGTCCGCAATATCCTTCTATCTCCTAATTGATTGGACCGACTTTCACGGGGCTTTTACGGGCAGATAACTAGCGGGCTCGGAAGACGTTATACGGACGGAGACGGATAATAAAATGAAAACCTTGACAAATTATACCTAAACCTTCCCCATAAATTATCATTCTATCTACTGGTGAAAACAGCATGAAAATGGTAGTTTTTGACTTTATCGCGAACAGATAAGCTGACAAAGGACTTTTTTTTATTAAC
>MU160728.1:0-29565 GCA_015888305.1 Antheraea pernyi | reverse complement strand
AGCTTTATATATTAGTATAGATTAATAATCTTGTGTTATTTGATTACATACTTCGTATTATTGGTGGTGTTTTACGTAATATAGTTTGGTTATTGTGCATGGGAAATAATACCAAGGAGCATGAAGTCAGCGATGCCAAAAAAAAAAATCCCAAGAAAGTTTTAACAAGAGGACCACCATTTTGTTAGAACACAGTAATAATATATTAGAAAATTGGTTCTCATAATAGTCCGGTGTAGTTGTTAAGACCTTGCTAAGTCAATAGAGTAGTCAGCTCGAGAAAAAAAATGAGTACCGAAAATAAAATAAAGATGTAATTTTTTGTATATTACAATCGGAAATATTAAATATAGCGAAGAAATGTTATAAAACTTGTCTTAAAAACGTAACAATTAGTAATCATACTGTAATTTGCTATCATTGAATAAACAACATGTAAGAAGAGTACAAAAACGTACGATAAGACGTCTTAGTGCGAGCGGGAAATGCTATCGATATGGTGTTGCCACACAACAGAATCGAAATTAACATTAGAATGGTACGATTTATGATATTGTAAACAATTATTTCCCAAGTCGAAGTACTGTTTAACAATAAATCTATATATAATTTCAACCAGTGAATTACCTACTGTATCACTCCTTCTTCTTCTTACCCTTATCCTACATGAGTAGGGTCGGTACAACATGTTTGTCATGTTGTGGTATATGATTTGGCTTAAGTTTCGGAATTATTTAGTGGTACCACTGTATTTATGATTATTATAATTATATAGTTACGACGGATCTTTTAGCCTTACAATTTTTCTGTAGGCTTTAACTTTGGTAGGATATTTATAGTTTCTGCTTGAGTGGCACTACCGTTCCGGGTAAAAACGAAGTCCTTCAAGATTATGGTTTTCTTGATATATTGCCATTTCTATGTAACAGAAAACTAGCCAACTGTATCACTACATATTATAAAACAAAGTCTTCTGTCACGTCTGCCAGTCTTTTTTTTATATTATAGGGGCCAACAAACAGGCGGGTCACCTGATGGTAAGTGATCACCGGCGTCCATAGACACTAACAACAGGGGAGTCACAAGTGCGTTGCCGGCCTGTGTTTGGGGGAGGTGGGAGTGAGGAGGAAAAGTGGAGATAGGTATCCGGCACTCTCACTGACCGAAACGAAACGCAACATTGCAAGCACTGTTACTTCACATCGGTTTTCTAAAACCAATAATAACTTCAGCGTGGTTCTAGCACCGTCCACCTGTCTGTTCGCGATAAAATCAAAAACTATTGAACGGATTTTCATGCGGTCTACACCAGCAGATAAAGTAATTCATGAGGAAGGTTTAAGTATATAATTTGTCAAGGTTTTTCTTAATTCTCAGGACTGGTTAACGTCCACCGGGCCCGCTAGTTATCAATAATAATACATTGATTATATTATGAGGATAACAAATAATTACTAAATTGAATACAAAATATAGATTAAAAAAATTAAATATCTTCATCGATAGTCACGCAAAACGAGTCGTAGGCGGCTCTGTTAGTATTCAATAAAAAAACTTTAATATTTTAGTAGTTCTAATAATAAAACATTGTTTATATTATGAGGATAATAAATAAATACTAAATAGGGAATCATATGTAGATTGGCAACACCGAGCGGCTTACGCGCCGCTGTGCACGTCTCTTCTGTCCACAATGGCCGCTACTCTATAATATCGCACCTACATGTCGAACAGTATATTAGGACTATCATATATCGAATGAGTCAGCGCGTCACCCGCTCAACCGCTTGCGTTATGGAAATTACGTACGGATATTTAAGTCGTTTCGAACAAAAAAAATAATTGCCTAAGCAATATATGGATAAACTCATTTACAAAAGTAATACTTGTACTAGTAATTGTTACTTTTTTATACTTTATTAATGGAAAAGAACAAAAAATTTAATGAACAATCAACAAATAATTTTGCAATTCTATAAATACGCGCCAAAATGCACGTTTCATGTGTGTACTTTATCGAATGACTCAGGTTAGCGGATACGACGCCACATTGAATTCCGAATTCAAAAAAATTCAATTCACATGAATCCTTCGATATGCGTAATTATTATCTTGCATTATTTGTCTTCAGTCGGAGTCGTAGTAGCAACATTTGCCAGTATTGTATCATTTTTATTTTATTTCCACAACTTTGTAGTACGTAATTAGTGTTCAATTTGATCTCACTATGTCCTTCTTTACGTTTTCAATGTATACGCTTTTATGTAAATGTATTCAACGTGAGCGATTCACTTAATAGAAGTGACTCGGTTATGTTATTACAACTTCCTATGGATATTTTGTGAAAATTATATTTTAGAACGAGCTGAGTGATTAGGTATAAATAAATAAATAACAGTTATGACTCTCTACAATAATTATTTTAAAAATAAATAGCATTTTTTTTGTTCAAAATACTATAAACTATGAAACACGGCCATTTATAAAATTATTTGTAGTCCGGTGAAGCTGTGAAGCGCGTAAAACCAATAGGGTAGTCAGTTCGAAAAAAATAATACAATTCTTCTATAGATCTATACTAATATTATAAAGAGGTAAAGTTTGTGAGTTAGTAGGGGGGGTAATATCAGGTTATACTAAACCGATTTCAAAAATTATTTTACCAATAGAAAGCCACGTTATTTGTGAATGTCATAGGCTATATATTAACCCGAGAAATGTAAAGACTTTTTTGTGGTAGTCGGATTTGCAAAGTCGGAGAAAAAACGGTCGAACGAAAACGTTTCTTAAGAACGCTGCCTTAACGATGAGTACTAGATAAAAGTTGTAGAGCTTGATAAAGTAGATATGTTTACCGCCCATTGAAAGGGGGCACGGGTTAGCTAGTATTTCATAAGCAGCATTTTCAAAGTCATCCAGAAATAAGGATTGTACTACTATACATTTGTGAACATACTTAATAATTGTATTTGTTCAAAATCGTGAATTTTGAACCTAATATTTAACTTCATGCTGATAGAGGTGACCTTAATTATATTAGAACTCTTTAAATTACTAGTTAGTAACAGTGGTGTTATTTTTAATTAAGTCCTTGGGATAAATTTTTGTATTTAATAAATACATTATTATTGCGAGTTCACAACAAAGCTAGCTAAATTTTTTATTAGAAAATTAATAAAAATTACAGCACGATAATTACAATATTTTTAATAAATACTAGCGTGACTTGCGGACGTTCTCCCGCCCTGATAATAAAAAAACCTTGAAAAATTATATACCTAAACCTTCCTCGTGTATCACTATTCTACTGGTGAAAACCGTATGAAAATCCGTTCAGTAGTTTTTGAGTTTATCGCGAACAGACAGACAGAAAGACGTAGCAGAGGACTTTGTTTTATACTATGTAATGAAATGGTGATTAAACAAATGTAAGCTTCAATTCCAAACTGTGAAAAGACAACTATTAGGTGTGTCCATAAATTATGTGTAGCGAGTGACTTCAAGCCGAATCTCACTAAATCTCACGTGGGGAAGAGACGGGGCTTTCGGCATTTAATTGTATTTTTTTTAAATAAATTCAACGCATTTATACTCAAAATAGAAATTTTAAATGATCTCACGAGAGGAAGGAAGAGGTCTCAACAAATCCTCATAAACTTCTTACGTAATTAATGGGCGCTCCTCTAATATGAATACTCGTCGTAACTATAAATAGCTAAACAACATAATCAGATCAATATGTACCCAGTGACGTCAGTTGTATAAAACTCTTTAATATTCTATTATTAAAAAGAAATACTTGTCTATGGATGAGGGACCGTAATAGTTTTATCCGTTAGAAAGGTCACCCGGCCAGTGACATTAAAAAATACTTTTTTAATTCTAAAAACAACTATTGAAATCCAGTTAGTTGCAATGTATTTAATCTCCGTTTGTGAGTTAGTAGGGGGGGTAATATCAGGTTATACTAAACCGATTTCAAAAATTATTTTACCAATAGAAAGCCACGTTATTTGTGAATGTCATAGGCTATATATTAACCCGAGAAATGTAAAGACTTTTTTGTGGTAGTCGGATTTGCAAAGTCGGAGAAAAAACGGTCGAACGAAAACGTTTCTTAAGAACGCTGCCTTAACGATGAGTACTAGATAAAAGTTGTAGAGCTTGATAAAGTAGATATGTTTACCGCCCATTGAAAGGGGGCACGGGTTAGCTAGTATTTCATAAGCAGCATTTTCAAAGTCATCCAGAAATAAGGATTGTACTACTATACATTTGTGAACATACTTAATAATTGTATTTGTTCAAAATCGTGAATTTTGAACCTAATATTTAACTTCATGCTGATAGAGGTGACCTTAATTATATTAGAACTCTTTAAATTACTAGTTAGTAACAGTGGTGTTATTTTTAATTAAGTCCTTGGGATAAATTTTTGTATTTAATAAATACATTATTATTGCGAGTTCACAACAAAGCTAGCTAAATTTTTTATTAGAAAATTAATAAAAATTACAGCACGATAATTACAATATTTTTAATAAATACTAGCGTGACTTGCGGACGTTCTCCCGCCCTGATAATAAAAAAACCTTGAAAAATTATATACCTAAACCTTCCTCGTGTATCACTATTCTACTGGTGAAAACCGTATGAAAATCCGTTCAGTAGTTTTTGAGTTTATCGCGAACAGACAGACAGACAGACATAGCAGAGGACTTTGTTTTATACTATGTAATGAAATGGTGATTAAACAAATGTAAGCTACAATTCGAAACTATGAAAAGACACTTATTAGGTGTGTCCATAAATGATGTGTAGCGAGTGATTTCAAGCCGAATCTCACTAAATCTCACGTGGGGAAGAGACGGGGCTTTCGGCAAATGCCCCTTATCTTTTTTTGAAGCAAAAAACTCATCCAGAAATAAGGATTGTACTACTATACATTTGTGAACATACTTAATAATTGTATTTGTTCAAAATCGTGAATTTTGAACCTAATATTTAACTTCATGCTGATAGAGGTGACCTTAATTATATTAGAACTCTTTAAGTTACTAGTTAGTAACAGTGGTGTTATTTTTAATGAAGTCCTTGGGCTAATTTTTTGTATTTAGTAAATACATTATTATTGCGAGTTCCCAACAAAGTAATTAAGCTTAAGCTAGCTCAATTTTTTATTAGAAAATTAATAAAAATTACAGCACGATAATTACAATATTTTTAATAAATACTAGCGTGACTGGCGGACGTTCTCCCGCCCTGATAATAAAAAAACCTTGACACTATTCTACTCGTGAAAACCGTATGAAAATCCGTTCAGTAGTTTTTGAGTTTATCGCGAACAGACAGACAGACAGACATAGCAGAGGACTTTGTTTTATACTATGTAATGAAATGGTGATTAAACAAATGTAAGCTACAATTCGAAACTATGAAAAGACACTTATTAGGTGTGTCCATAAATGATGTGTAGCGAGTGATTTCAAGCCGAATCTCACTAAATCTCACGTGGGGAAGAGACGGGGCTTTCGGCAAATGCCCCTTATCTTTTTTTGAAGCAAAAAACAGTGTCTGAATATGAGGAAATCAGAATAATTTCAAGTAAAGCATATTTCATAGACTAAAATATGCCCAAATCTGACAGAACTCTTTTACATATTACAATTCAGAAATAGATGTAAAGTTATTTAGTATTGATATATCGACTTGTAATGTAAAAAATTGAGCCGTCACGGGACGCCTGGCAGATGTGATACATAGAAACGGTTTTGTATAAGTTATATGCCTTGAAGAACACATTACGACAGGAATTAGCGATGGCATAATGAAATGATAAAGCATTACAGATTTGTTCCATAAAATAAAGACCGTTTATATATGTTATTACATAAATATTCATTTTTATGAAATACAAAATACAAAAATTCAACTAGGCGCGGGCGCGGTGTGTTTGGCGGCATTTATCAAAGGGCGCTAGGTCGTCGCCACGTGCCGCGTAACACTGTAGTAGAACGAGTGGCCCACAAAACAATTTAAATCTTATGTTTATACAGATAGGGTTGCAAATGTTTGTGTTTTGTGTCGCCACGAGTCGCCAAGCCAACAATCAGGTTTACCCGCTCCTATAGATGTTTAACATGAAAAAACAATTCTAACTTAAATGTAAGAATAGTAAAAAAAAAATAAACTAATTGTATTTTTTTTTAAATAAATTCAACGCATTTATACTCAAAATAGAAATTTTGAATGATCTCACGAGAAGTTAAGGGAAGGAAGAGGTCTCAACAAATCCTCATAAACTTCTTACGTAATTAATGGGCGCTCCTCTAATATGAATACTCGTCGTAACTATAAATAGCTAAACAACATAATCAGATCAATATGTACCCGGTGACGTCAGTTGTATAAAACTCTTTAATATTCTATTATTAAAAAGAAATACTTGTCTATGGATGAGGGACCGTAATAGTTTTGTCCGTTAGAAAGGTCACCCGGCCAGTGACATTAAAAAATACTTTTTTAATTCTAAAAACAACTATTGAAATCCAGTTAGTTGCAATGTATTTAATCTCCTACACAGGAGTACGAGAAACTAGTTGTCCAGATGTAATCGTATTTCAAACATATAACTTACTAAATGACCCGTGCCTACTTCGTTGGGCGGTAATAGGCATTATTAAGCCACAACTTTTTCTAGAACTCAATCATATATATCTCATTGTTAAGGCAGCGTTCGTAAGAAACGTTTTCGTTCGACCATTTTTTCTCCGACTCCCCAGATATTACCCCCTACAACCTCGCAAACTTTACCTCTTTATGATATTAGTATAGATAATATAATTAGTTAATAGCTTCTGCCCGCGACTTCGTACGCGTAGAATAGTTATTTTGGGCTAAGACGCAACGGAAGCTCTGAAAAGGAAAAATACCCCGATTTTGCAACATTCTTCATTGATGCTCCGCTCCTATGAGTCTTAGCGTATAACCTATAACCTTCCCCGATAGATGAGCTATATAACACTGAAAGAATTTTCCAAATCGGACGAGTAGTTCCTGAGGTTACCCCCTACAACGTCACATACTCACAAACTTTATCTCTTTATAATATTAGTATAGATTAACATCCTGTACTTATATATATATATTTTTAATTGTTCGTCTGTAAAGTCGGTATACGGACGATAATTTAAGGTGATAACGTCATAAAAATACATTGATGAAAAATTACATACTTCTATTCTATAAACTAAAGACATATAATAAGAAAGTAAATCTATCGTGTCTGTACATTTACGACTTTGGTGACAGAAATGATTGCAGGTGTATAAGGAACATTATCATTATTACATAGTATAAAACAAAGTCCCCTACCGCGTCTGTCTGTCTGTCTGATCGCGATAAACTCAAACACTACTCAACGGATATTCTTGCGGTTTCCACCAGTAGACAAAGTGATTCATGTGGAAGGTTTTGGTATAAAATTCGTCAAGGATTTTTTATAGTCAGGGCGGGAAAACGTCTGGCCGGAACCGCTAGTAAGTAATCAAATAAATTTCAATCTTTTTTTGTAATGTCTGTCGGTTTGTTTATTTGTCTGTCTGTCTTTTTGTATGAATACGCATCACTGCTAATCATAAAGCATATCTTCGGGAGTAACGTAGTCTTTGTTTCATTAAAATCGGTCAACTCTATCAAATGTTATTGTAGTTTGAATGACGGCTCGAGTAATCTATACTACTATTATAAAGCTGTTAAGAGTTTGTTTGGTTGAACGCGCTAATCTCAGGAACTAATGGTCAGATTTGAAAAATTCAGTGTTAGATAGCTCATTATCGAGGAAGGCTAAGCACTAACTGGCAACTAAGCCACAACAACACGTGGCCGGGTAATAACTAATATTATAAAGAGGTAAAGTTTGTGACGTTGTAGGGGTTAATCTCAGGAACTACCGGTTCGATTTCAAAAATTCTTTCAGTGTTGTACAGCTCATTTATCGATCCAGGTTATAGGCTATACATCATCACGCTAAGACCAACAGGAGCGGAGCAACAATGTTGAACGTGTCAAAATCGGGAGTTTTTCCTTTTCGAGAGCTTCATCTACGTGTTAGCGTCAGCCCAAACTATATCATGCCGACGAAGTCGTAGGCAGAAGCTAGTTCTATATATAGATAGAAGCGTCTCGAGCCGAAGGCTTAGGCCGATCGCGCCTCTCTATCGCTTGTTGCGCGATCTCGCTTGCACGCTCGGATCAGGCGGAACGTAACAATGTGTCATGCTTTGCAGTGCGAGCAGCCGGACGGAATCGGTTTATGACACGTTATCTCATCAAAAAATGAATAACTCAAACATACTAATGTGGAAAATGCATTTAAAGTTAGACCCTATTTAGACTTAAATTGATCTTAAAATAAATGAAGCGTTTTAAGTTCATTCTAAAACTAGGGATTAGTAGTGTAAATATGTGAAAGCATAAAAAATAAACAAACTTACAGTCGAATTTATAAAATTAGCATTGTCAATGTTACTCAGTACAAACGATTTACGTAGGTTTTCTTACATCATAAAGATATTTTTTCTGATGGCAGCGTTCTGATAAACATTTTGACAGATATTGCAATCTTACACCGATACAAAGCTACGAACTACATTCTGAATTATTTCTGCTCCTGCTCTATATATAGGCTATAGCTTAATATTAACCTACAACAATATATCAAAATAATTATTTTCAAATCTTTCTGCTATTGGATTGAGATTATGCGCCCATAAAAAAAAAACAGCTGTGTCGTAAACACACGATAGAAGTGAAACTTTTGTGTTAAAGGGAAACATTTTAATTGAAAAGATACAACTAAAAGTCAACGTGATGCGATGTTCCAACGTGGTCACCCGTGTTTACGCCCACCATCGCATCGTAACACAAAAAGGATGCCGATCAACATTTTGAAAATGTTATTGGTAATTTTGGATTATTTTTAAGTGTTTCGTTTAAAAATAAAATTTAAAAATAAGCTAAATCCCAATCTTAACCGTTACTAATATTTTACGTTATTTTTCAAGATCTTCAAACTTCGTACATGTAAAAAATGAAGATCGCAAAAAAAAAACTAAAAACCTTGTGAACGGAAAAATTTCAACTTCGTTCTCGCTGTATAAAAACTGGAAATCTTAAAAAAAAACATGTTATATGAACGATTAAAATTGGGTTTAGCTCATTTTGAAATGTACCAATTCAAGTATTCAAAGTCGACTCACTGTTCAAATCATTACACTGTATCATTACATCGGATCTAGGTAGGTCGCATACCTTATATATAAGCAACCAGGTATCAAATTCTCGCAGGAACTAAATGAGTCATTGATAAATTAATAGATTCCTTTTTCAACGAATTGGCATTACTATTCGCAAAGCTTTACTTGCGGTTTTTTTTTTCGAACTGTCTATACTATTGACCTAGTAAGGTCTTAACAGCTTCACCGGACCACTAAGGCGAGCGCTTAAGCCACTCAGCCGATTTTATTTGACAACTAGCTCAAGGGTGCACGGCACACCTCGGCTTGGGCTGTTGCCTGATACATGCAATTCGCGACCTATCTGAGCTAACCTAAGCTAAACTAACTATTCATACATATATGAGTTGTTGAAACATATATGTGTACCACATACATACCTCAACAACTCCTATATATATTTCGTATCGGATAATATTCTAAACGATTTCAGTTTGATAAGGGTGTGGTAACCCTAAAATAGTAGTATTAAGTCTATGGTTAATATGGTAATTTTCTAAACTATTTCAGTTTGATAAGGGAAAAAATAAAACCCTTCCACTTGCATGTGTAAGCGTGTATGCGTGAACGTGTGTGGAAGTGATATGTGTAATGTTGTCGCAGTGATGTAAGGTTTTGTGTCACTGTATCGCGCGAACAGCGTACTCAAGGGCTCCACGCCGAGGGAGGCCTAATCTGGTAGTTTTACTTGCGGATTCGCGTGAATTTAACATTAGAATGGTTTTGATTCTCACGTCTCTTACGTGGAATGCCATTTGGCGATTTTATGAGTTACTAGCTGTGCCCGCGACCACAGAGTACGTTATATAAATAGAGGTCGCACTCGTTCTCTCCGATCAGCACCTCTATAATATGACTTTCGAACTAATGCATGAGCCGCTGCCGAGGGAGGCCTAATCTGGTAGTTTTACTTGCGGATTCGCGTGAATTTAACATTAGAATGGTTTTAATTCTCACGTCTCTTACGTGGAATGCCATATTGCGATTCTATGAGTTACTAGCTGTGCCCGCGACTTCGTCCGCGTGGAACCTGTTGTACAAACAATGAGTTATAAAGCCATGAATTGTTTGTAGTCGCGTCGTCATTAAAATTACAATAACTTTTGATAGACCGAACCGATTTCAATGAAACAAAAACCTTAATGTTACTCAAAGTGAGGTTTTATTGTGAACGCAACTTTTGTAATGATGCGTGTTCATAGAAACAGACAGATACTTCTAAAAATGATTAAAATGTATTCTATTACTTGTTCTTAGACACCTGCAGCAATTGTATCAATGAGTTATAAAGCCATCATAATGAATTGTAGTCGCGTCGTCATTAAAATTACAATAACTTTTGATACACCGAACCGATTTTAATGAAATTAAATGTTACTCAAAGTGAGGTTTTATTATGAACGCAACTTTAGTAATGATGCGTGTTCATAGAAGCAGACAGATACTTCTAAAAATGATTAAAATGTATTCCATTACTTGTTCCTAGACACCTGCAGCAATTTTGTATCACAACAATCTAAAAAGTACACACACGTGAGATTTACATTCTTATTATATATATATATATATATATATATAGATGTGAATATACTCAATTAAAACTGAACCAATAATTTAAAGTTTTTTTTATACGTACAAATACCGAAAAATGCTATTATAGTAGCGGCACGCTATGATGGCCATTTCGATGTTTGTCCGCTCATGAAGTTTCGTATAACTACGTCTGAAAGAGCAAACTGCTGTTCCTTATTGTCAATAGTGACGTTCGTTTAGTCCTCCTGACTTTTGTCGAATATATAATTTTAGGACATAAAAATAATTTAGTACACTACTAAATTATACTATTTATAACTGTATAGTATATATCTAATTATGTACTACTATAATATCTGTGTAATATGGTCTTCCGGACAAAATTCTCACGTTTGGAACTACTGGTCCGATTTAAAAAAATCTTTCCGTGTTAAATAGATCATTTATCGAGGAAGGCTATAGGCTATATATCGTCACGCTAAGAACAATAGGAGCGGAACATCAAAGAAGAATGTTTAAAATCTGGGTATTTTCCTCTTGACAGCTTCCTCTGCGTGTTAGCGTTGAACTTATTGTCAATAGTGACGTTCGTTTAGTCCTCCTGACTTTTGTCGAATATATAATTTTAGGACATAAAAATAATTTAGTACACTGATTTCTAAATTACACTATGTATAATTATTATATAGGATATATCTAACTAAGTACTACTATAATATCTGTGTGTATAATATGGTCTTCCGGACAAAATTTTCACGTTTGGAACTACTGGTCCGATTTAAAAAAATCTTTCCGTGTTAAATAGATCATTTATCGAGGAAGGCTATATATCATCACGCTAAGAACAATAGGAGCGGAACATCAATTAAGAATGTTTTAAAATGTGGGTATTTTTTCATCTTGACAGATTCCTCTGCGTGTTAGCGTTGACCTAAAGTAACTTAACCACGCGAACGAAGTCGCGGACAGAAGGTAGTTCGTTATATATTTATATCCTATATATGGTGATATATATAGCATCGCTGGCCAGCACAACTACCACCTACAGCAAACTCGCGTCAATCCTTAATGCAAAAACGTAGGCATCTGGTTATAGGTTATATATAATATTTTTGAAAATAAATCTACATTTTACGTCACTATTGTATTGTGTCAAAGCGGCCATCATATCGCGCCGCTATTATAATATTATAAACTAGCTGCCAACCCCAGTTTTGCATGGATGTGCCAACTAGGGTTGCCGACATTTTTTGAAAACAAAAATGTATTTCTTAAAATAGTTTATTTACTCCTTTAAAACATAGTGTTGTGCTTTTAGCACTTGCTAATAATTGTCTTACTATATCGGAATATAAATTGTCCATAACAATATTTAATCTGTTTTGTAATTTCACCTTGGTAATTAATATTTAAAATTGTTGAAATTAAACTTAATTTTTAACCGACTTCAAAAAAAGGAGGAGGTTATCAATTCGTCTGTATTTTTTTTTTTTAAAGATATTATGTAAGAAAGTATTGATAGTCAAACCAATTTCTCAAATAAATTAAAAATAATATTAATGAGATGTGAACAATTAGAGATAATTGTATTCAGGATTTCTGACAATAACTACATAATATTTAATCTTATTTTTGATTCATAATCCAAATATTTATAAGTTTTTCATAATATCTTTATATATATAATTCTTCTGGCCGTATGTGACGTCCGCGGCTGAACTTCTCCTAAACGGTTGGATAGATATTGTTGACCTTTTGTGTGTGTTCAGGTGGATCCAAGAATGGTTTATATTCACAATTGGATCCCGTGCTAGTGCGCAGTGCTACCTGCGTTTGACGTTTAGGATATTTTATTATCAAGGCAGGAACACATCCGCCGGTGCTGCTAGTTTTTATATTTCTGTGTGACAATGCGTCTCACGTATAATTTTCAAGGCGTCTCATAAACAAATCTCGAGACGTCTCGAGGCGATCGACAACCCTACACCGCGACCAACCAGCGTGACCCAATTCATTTGAACGTAATAAATATAGCCTTCGTTCGCCTCCAACTATTCCTTCAACGGAGCGTCCCTGTGTTATATATACGTTCACGCAGCACACCTTCAAGGGTAAGCAGGTTTCTGTCTTATTTATATAACTTGACGTTTTCGCAGCGATATTAACATTACAATTGGCAGATTTCGCACTTGAACTTGATCATTACCATATCTCGATCATTTATTTATTATATAAATGTGTCTCGTATATCTATGAATATCTACTTATATACATTAAGGGTGGGTAAAAAAACGACATTTTTTTTTAAACTTTATACACTGAAAACTAGTTTTGTTGAAACCTCAAAAAAATTCTCTCCAAATATGAAAGACCTCTTCATTTTAATAGGAATGTCTTCCGCCGCTCAGTTTTTAATTGTTTCCTTGTTATTAGAAAGAAAAATTTCTATCTCTGGATTCACTATTAGAAAAAAATATCTCGTCTCATACATTTGTAGGAAATTAAATTGTCTACAAAAAAGGTATCTAACATTTTTTTTTATAAACCTCGCCGTTCAAAAGTTATAAAGGTTGAAGTTAGATTATTTATGATGATGATATAAGAAAAAAGAAATCTGCCTGAAAAAACTTCAGTTTGAATAACTTTTAAACGGCGAGGTTTATAAACAAAATGTAAGAGACCTTTTTTGTAGAAAATTCAATATTAAAAATTCATATACTTGTAGGAAGTATATGAGACGAGATATTTTTTTCAAATAGTGAATACCGAGATATGATTTTTTCTTTGTAATAATAAGAGAAAAAAAAATGAGAGGCGGAAGCCTTTCCTATTAAAATTAAGAGCTCATACTAGGAAATAAATTCTTTGAAGTGTTTAGCAAACTATTTTTCAGTGTACAAAGTTAAAAAAAAAATTGTCAATATTTTTGGCCCACCCTAATATACATACAAACATTTATACATAATTAACTTCAATGACGGCAGGTTCGTACCCCGGCGTGTACCAGCGAATTTTTCGAAATTCGCGTACATTTACTAATTTCAATTGGCCTGACGCCTGACGGTGAAGGAAAACATCGTGGGGAAACCTGAACCTGAGGGACGAGAAAGAGAAAGAAAGAAATACTTTATTGTTGGAACAACCATACAATTAAATTAAATTACACAGATAATTATGACAGAAAAAAAAAACATTTTAAAAATGAAAAAATAGATGTCCAACAATTGGCGAACCCATTCAGCAAAAATCTGCAATACTGTAAGTAGTACTGCAGCGCTGATTTTCGATGGGAGCCTATATATGATGATAAACGGACGTTAAAGTTAGTACAAAATTTGAGACGAACAAACAAATAACACAGACACACGTAACACGTCACGGTTGGTCATACTAAAGAGATATAACTACTGTAACCACAAATTTAGGATTAAACAAAACAAATATAAATGTATACGGAAAAAGATTTTTAAAAAAATACACACCAATAAACAGGGCTTAAAATAGAACTACATGAATACATTATACGTCACTTTAATTACTGAGTTTGAAATTGCAATAGATAATGCTTATATGAGTTATAATGTTCTTGTATTTATTTATTTATTTAGAAACACCAACAAGATTTACACTAGAATAGTACATAACATGCATTTTTAATGACTCTATATAAGTGCAATCTTAATTATAGGTGTTTACGACGTATTTATTATATTCTACAGCAAATAACTTAAGTAAATGAGAAAGCTAAAACAAACACAACAAAAAACGAAAAAGTAAAAACACTAACCATACATTCCAATTTTCTTTTTATTTTAAGTTACTTAAATAAATTTGTTTATACTGGCTGAGACTATTTGTGAATATATTTAGATTAGAGCTTTTATATTTAGAATTATAAAGTGATATCATTCTATTTAGTGGAGAGTAAAGGCCTAAATTTGTTCGAAAATACTTCGTAGCGAATATATTAAAACGTGAGGCTCTAGGCAGCTTCGCAGGAACCGTTATATCAACTCTGCTTAGTAGTGCAGGTGCGGTATTACTACTATATGTGGGAAAATATACTATAACTGCGGATTTCTTGGTGTTTTAAATCGCCAATACGTCGTGGGCTGGCGTCATGATTACGCTCATATCTTCCTCCGGGAAGAGGCCTATGGCCCTGCGATGGGTCTCTTACAGGCTGACGATGATATAAATAAAAATCAATTGCCGAATGGATGGGTAGGCACATCACTTCAAAACGGCTATACGCATTTGGATAAAGGTAAATTATTAAATCAATTATAATCTGAATTATTAAAATTTCATAACTCGTAAATTGAAATTATTAATATTAGTCCGATTTTCTCATCTACTGACACTCAGAGCAATAATTATATACATGTGTATACAGTTAATTAATTAATTAAACACATGAAGAGCGACGCTGAAGCTATTACTGGTTTCAGCATGAATGGGTCGGCTCGTCCGGGGTAGTACCACCCTCTCAAAGAAAACCAACGTGAAGTAACAATGCTTGCATTGTTGCGTTTCGTTCGGTCAGTAAGAGAGCCGGAGGGCCACGTTCGTTTCCCTCTCTTCACCCCTCCCTTCCCCGCTCCCTTTCCCCTCTTCCTCCCAATCACAGGCTAGCAACGAACTTGCGACTCCCCTGGTGTTGCCTCATATGATAAAAAAAAACATGTTTGGCTGCACCAGCTCAATACAAAATATCAATATAACATGTACACAGTCCGCTATACTACGCGTCGCTAGTCTGTCGCAAGAGCAAAACGTCACGAGCATGTCGAGGTCATCGGTGACGCGAACCCAAAGTTTTCCCCTATCAAAATCGCTCAAGGCGGCTAAAGAAGATTTCTCTTTAAAAAAAACCTGCCATCTTAGAACTATGTCGGCATATTTACGAATGCAGAAGAAGTCACAAGGGTTGTACCTTAACAACCAATGCATTATTTTACAACAATTGTTACCATAAACCATTTTCAAGTATTCCGCTATTGGGTAAGTTGTTGTTGTGCAGCGCATTACAATTTCTAATAACAATATCGAAATGAATATTCATTTTGCTATGACGTGAATTTTGAGTGCGAGCGTCGTTTAGTGCTCTGCCTTTCACACCTATTCGTTTTCGCATAATGCTATCTTGTTCGCACGATGCGAGAGCATCACTTAATGATGTATTCGACATGTTTTAGCAGAAATTATACAATACGTTATTAGTTTTACCCCTGACTAAAATCAGGTTCAAGTAAACGGAAGGAAGAACAATTTATTTTAAACTAACAAATTCAACAAATTCATGAATAATCATTTGAGCTCTTCACAAAATTCGTCAGAGAGACAGACTACTTTATAACCTGGCTGTATTGTTAATAAAATAATCTAAATCGTAACGAAAGCCACGTTATACATCGCTTGTTTATAATAACAAATGTTATAAAACTTTATATCTAAACGTCAATGTATGTTACGTATTACATTAGTACAGTTTTGATGCGACCATTGTAACAGCAATGGCCGTCGCCCGCCCCCCGCGCTTTGAGTCACGAATCCGCAACGAACAGCAGATATTATATAAAGTTTACTATATTAAAGAGTTTTATATATTACTTCAATTCATGATCGACAATGTATTTTATATTAATATATATATATATGTGAATAATACAGAAGCTGTGCTGTAAAATACATTCGGGATATGTAGTTTCGATAGCGTATTATAAAGTTAACATTGTTTTTTTTTTTTTTTTTCGTACTGACTACGCTGTTGACCAAGCGAGGTCTTAACAGCTTCACCGGACTACTAAGGCGAGCGCTTAAGGCACTCAGCCGATTTTATTTTGACAACTAGCTCAAGGGTGCGCGGCACAACTCGGCTTTGGCTGTTGCCTGATACATGCAATTCGCGACCTATCTGAGCTTTAAGTCACGGGCAGAAGCTATTAACAAATTATATTATCTATACTAATATTATAAAGAGGTAAAGTTTGTGAGGTTGTAGGGGGTAATATCTGGAGGATCGGAGAAAAAATGGTCGAACGAAAACGTTTCTTACGAACGATGAGAGATATATGATAGAGTTCTAGAGAAAAGTTGTAGCTTAATAATGCCTATTACCGCACAACGAAGTGGGCACGGGTCGGCTACTGTATATAATAAGAATTTAAATCTAACCTATCAGTACTTTAAAGATTATTGTTAAATGCCGTAGTCCGGTGAAGCTGTTAAGACCTTGCTTGGTCAACAGTGTAGTCAGTAAAAAAAAAAAAAAAAATTTTGAAAAATGTTTTTAGAACTGTCAGTCTGTTTCTTTGAACACTTATCACTGCTAAAGATGCGTGTTCAAAGTTGATAATAAAACCTCTAGAAAATCATAAAGCATATATTCGAGTAACATTTTTTTATATTATAGGAGGCAAACGAACACGTGCGTTGCCTGCCTATGTTTAGGGAAGAGGGGAGTGAGGAATGGGGAGGGGGAAGGAAGGTGGGTATCCAGCGCTCTCTTTTTTTTTCGAACTGACTATGCTATCGACCTAGCAAGGTCTTAACAGCTTCACCGGACTACTAAGGCGAGCGCTTAAGGCACTCAGCCGATTTTATTTTGACAACTAGCTCAAGGGTGCACAGCGCACCTAGGCTTGGGCTGTTGCCTGATACATGCAATTCGCGACCTATCTGAGCTAAGCTATTCATACATATATGAGTTGTTGAAACATATATGTGTACCAGGCATACATACCTCAACAACACTTATATATATTTCGTATCGGATAATTTTCTAAACTATTTCAGCAGGCTGAGGATGAAATAATTAATAAATAAATATTATGGATATTTATGGCATCACAGAGGGATTTAAATGACGTCTCATTAATTTGCCGACGAACTATTTAGAGTAGGATGTGTGTAAACTAATTAACATTATGACTATATTTAAGTAAACAAAAAACCACAATAATGAAGACATTAATGTAAAATAACTAACTTGTTAGCAAATAAACCGTACTGTCGATCACTAGACGACCTTTACTATAAAAATTGCAAAAAATCGAATAATATATTCTAAAACATCTCGATTTGAATGCAACTGGCAGTCGAGTAAAAAAAGTACCTCAAACGAGTGTTTTACAATGTAGTTCCACTATTTACAGTAAAAATGTTCAATTACAACACGTTATTTAAAGCTAGACCGCTACGCAATATTATACGATTTAAATTTAGAACGTAAATTATATTTTTTATATGTAAAAACTTCTTTTCCTCCATTGCTGCATTAAAAAGATTTAGAATAATTTATGAATATCGAACGCAATTTTCGAAAGTTTAAATTTAGAACATTCGAATGTTGCGCTTTAATTTAGAGCCAACGTTTCGTTTCATTTGCCTTGTTTGCTTCATGAAAAGAGTTTTCAATCTTTTCAACTAGAAATTAATTAACGCTATTCGTTTGGTTTATTCAGCGCTAGTTTCTGCTCAACGTTTACATTGTAATAGTTGGAAACATTCATTATATTTGAATTGATCGCAATCGGAGTTGATTTTATAATGAAAATAACTTTATTTTGCCTATGTGTAATTATTGCTTAAATGTCAAACAAGAAGCGTAATGTGTATTTTTTTTAAAGACAATTTATTATCCTTTTTGCTTATATGTATGGCTATTATAAAAAAATCCATAAACAATAAATAATTAACAACGTAGTGCCCCGAATATTAAAAGACATCTTAATAGGAACATCGAGCTTTGTGGGTTTTTCTTACGTCTAGTAACTTATATGTTGAACGATAAATCGATGTTAGAGTTCATCAATTTAGAATATATCAACAACTAATTATTTTTCTATTGTTAAATATATAGATATCCATGTCATAGCATCAAGCAAGCAAAGCAAATACTTTAAATAGCCTACCAAAGCTAAAGCCTACAGAAAAGTTGTGATGCTAAAAGATCCCATCAGACTTCGTAACTATATAATAATAACTCTATATTAATATTATAAAGAGGTAACGTTTATAAGTTTGTGACGTTGTAGGGGTAATCTCAGTAACTACTGAACCGATTTTGAAAATTCTTTTAGCAATAGAAAGCCATGTTATTTGTGAGTGTTATAGGCTATATATCATCACGCTAAGGCCACTAGGAGCGGAGCAACAATGTTTTAATATCGGGGTATTTTTTCTTTTGAGAACTTCCGCTGCGTCTTAGCTTAAAATAACTATTCCACGCGTACGAAGTCGCGGGCAGAGGCTATTAACTAATTATATTATCTATACTAATATTATAAAGAGGTAATGTTTGTGAGGTTGTAGGGGGTAATATCTGGAGAGTCGGAGACAAAGTGGTCGAACTAAAACGTTTCTTACGAACGATGAGAGATATATGATTGAGTTTTAGAAAATAGTTGTAGCTTGATAATGCCTATTACCGCCCAACGAAGTGGGCACGGGTCGGCTAGTTATAAATACAATGGTAGAACAAAATAATCCCAAGGAGGGTTGATGTCAGGCAGGCGGCCGATCGTAAAAATTAAGCCAAATCATATACCACAACATGACAAACATGTTGTACCGACCCTACTTATGTGGGATAAGGGTAATAAGAAGAAGAAGATAGATATTCATGTGACGTGATGTTTGTCCACGATTAACTCTGAAATTACTCAACCGATCTTCATAAAAGTTTGCATTTATGTATAATTTGGTCCAATTTGAGAGATAGGATAGTTTATATTTCGATTAACGGCCTCAATATTTTTTTATTACAAATTAAATTATTGTCATTGTTAATTATTGTTATTAATTGTAAGTTTCATCAGTTTCGATCAGATGGCGCTTTAAATTAGTTTGTTGATAGAAAACTGTAGGACAAACTGTTATAGAGATCTCATAGATGGCGCCACGTTTTAATTTTGAATCATATTGTACACCGACTAGCACATAATTAAAATTCAACTTTTAATTATTATATTTAAAAATAATCAGAGTACTAACTAATAAAATATAAAATGGGAAATTTTATGTTTATTTGCGCTTTATCTTCTAAATACTTACTTAATCTATTTTTTTTTAATATTTAAAAATATCGAAAACACTATCGGATTTTATCATAATTTTTCGTTCTTTACCCCGACTTTTTTTTCTCGAACTGACTACGCTATTGACCTGGCAAGGTCCTAACAGCTTCCCCAGACTACCTTTATCGCGACAGTTTTTAAGCAGACTCATTATAATATCCCCCATAATAGCGAATACTTTATCATAATTTTAATTCAACACGTTACTGAGCCACAGCAACGCGTAGCCTCATCAGCTAGTACGTATATACGAATACAATATACTCAAAGTTCAGTACTTCGTCTAACTAAATATAGAAATTTGACTGTAACAAGGGGTGCTATTTTTTTCTTAACTTGTTAATATAAACATATATAAATAATCTATTTATAGTACAAATATTGTAGATGGTAGACGTAAGGAGAGTGAATATGATGAATAGAGACTCGTAAATGCAGACCTAAACTCGTCAATGCAATGGCAAAAAAACTATTTTCAATATCTTTCATTGATAACACTAAAGTTCTTTTATAGTTACTAAAAAAATAAGAGAATCGATTGAGAATCCGGAGGTGGTAGAGCCAGGCTGAAGCTACTACTGGTTACAGCATGAATGGGTCGGCTCGCCCAGGGTACTACCACCCTCTCGCAGAAAACCGACGTGAAGTAACAGTGTTTGCATTGTTGCGTTTCGTTCGGCCAGTGAGAGCGCCCATCCCCCCTCCCCCACTCCTCCATTCCCACAATCACAGGCTGGCAACGCACTTGCAACTCCCCTGGTGTTGCTAGTGTCTATGAACGGCAGTGACCCGTCTGTTCATTTGCCTCCTATGATATAAAAAAAATCAGAGGAAAAGGTATCTACACTGATTTTTCTTAGTCTATTTATGCATAAACAATATAAAAAAGTATTTACTTTAAATAAAAACCAATAATTCATTGGCTTTGTGTAGTCATATAAACTTGAAAAACATTCGAACATTAAAACGACAATTATATTCGATATCATTTTGTTTTATACACAGATAAAAATAAATCTCAAAATCGATTCCTGCTTACAAGTCGATTACACGGTCTACCTTTCTTACCGGAAATGTATTTTTAGTCTGTGCTGATACCTGACGGCTCCAGAAACAATTCTCCTGCACACTTATAAATAGAATTGTTAGTATCGTTATTTCTAAAATTATTATCTATGTTTTGTGAATTATATAAAATAATAATTCTACAAATAAAAATGTCAAACACACTTCCAATTAGTGAAATCAATTTAATTAATTACTTAGTTTCGGAGATGAGCAGGAACGGACAGATAAAAATTAAAAAAATAGTTTTTATTATAACATATTTATACAGTCATATTTTATACAGTAAAATGTTGTCATTTGGACATTATACAAAGATATTTAATTATATTCACACTAGCGGTCCCGGCGGCAAATTACATACCAAAACCCTCCTCATGAATTAAATTGAACTAAAGTTGTTCTTAAATAACATTATTTTTCATTGTAAAAACTCAGTGCGCGCCTGTTCGCTGTACTGAAAGTGCTCGCCGCTCTGGGATAAATAAATTCATATTGTTGAAACGAATGGCGGACAGTGATATTTTCTTTCAAAATATTAAACTTTAATGTATAATGCATGTTCCTGAAAAAAAAATCATAATTTGAAGGGAACTAATTACAATTATCATTTGTTTATTTAAATGTTAAAAAAAAAATTTTAAACATTGTTGTTGTTGTCCTGAAAATTTCATTGAAATATCTTTTACGGTTTTTCTGTAATCTATTTTTTAATTAAAAGTCTCCAAAATTATCATTAACAAAAAAGTTGTTGTAAAAATGAAAATAAAAAAAAACCGTATTAGGGTATCATTATTGATAGTGACTACTTTATATTGAAATTTATATTATTTTTATTATTAAATTTATATATATTAACATTATTTCATGATCAAGTGGGAAAAGGGGGCTCCACTTGACGTGATCTTACACGTATTAAAGTGGAACTTTTTTAAATCGGCTCAAATTTTTTCGTCTATCTATTGCATGTCGCATTACAGCCGGCCGCGGAGTAAGGTTAAAGTGAAAGGCGGGTCATCAGAGTAGCCAAGATCAATATGACATCGCCCGTGGCTCAATTCAAAATGATTTATATAAACATTACCCTCAGTTTCTAACATACGTTTTTTATCTGAATGATTCTATTCGCTATGTATTCCGTACTCTAATACTATTGATTTCCCATTATCATTTCCATTTTCCAATCATTAAGTTAAGATTAAAAACGTGATTTAAATACCGCCTAAATCGAATAATTTTCCGAAAATTCTCAGTTAAACGCCTACGGTCCGAAAAAACGTTTGCGTCGCAAGTTGGCGAAACGAAAACGAAGTGAGATCTAAATGGGTGCCTAGTTCATTGGTCAGTCCTGAATTGTATTCATAACAACATAAAATATGTTATAACAACTTAAAATATAATTAATATAAATTTCTGCTTATAACTTAGGATAATATTGTAGCCTAAGGTCTGGCTTGGCTAGTTCGAATAAACGAATTGAAAGTCATGGAGAAGAACCGGCAAGAAACTCGATCTGATTTATCTTTTCATGATACAAATTTTTACAAACATAGATAGTTACATTGGTTTTTGTTAGTTCACAGAGAGGGCCCTCATTTCCAGACGTCACCATCTTATCTTTCCGCCAATTTTTTAATGTGAGGACCTCATTGTAATTTGGATTAGATTACTTTTAGTATCATCATACGGCACTGTAGTAACCCCCCTTTATGATGTTTATAATAAATCTTGCGTAGTGAGGATTGATAGAAGTAATAAAGAAGTAAAGGAAAAGAAAAGGAAAATTTTTCACCATATCTTGTACTTAAATACATGTTTTGTTTAATTTTACTACTTGCATTAATAATCAATAAATATGTACTAGGTAATATTCAAGTTTTACTCACTATATTGAGAGAGACATTTACAAAGTTATTAGTGCCTTGATTGCCGACAGATGTTGTTAACTACAGCATTCAAGAGAACACTAAATATGTATTTACACTGTTACTGTTATTAAAATTTAATTTTGAAAGATATATTATAAAATTAGGTATATTGCCTTGATTACTATTTTATTTAATTTTCATATTAAAAGAATTGCTATGAAAAATAATCAGGCGTATACGATTAGTGAGTTTTTATTTGACTTTTTAGTTAGAACATCTTTAGCAAAGATTATTTATGTTGACTTATCTATATTTACATATAATAAAAATGTAACTGACCGCTGTCTGTACATGAAGTATATATGAGAAAAATTATTATTAGGGGTCTTTATAAATGCAATAGAACCCAAAACAATGATTTTTAGAATTTTTGTCTGTTTATCTGTTTGTCTGTTTGTCTGTGCGTTTGTGCACGCTAATCTCAGAAACGCCTGATCCGATTTAGATGTGCTTTTTACTGATATATCGTGGTAAGCTTTACTTAACATTTAGTGTTTGTTTCATGTCAATCGGTTCATAAATAAACCATAACATAACATAACCATAAAAACATAAAAGTTATGCCAATTTAAAGAGTCACGTCGAACATTTGTTAAACTATCTATCTACTATTCTTTCTCTGTTCAGTAGCATTGACTGAAACTTTACTAAATTTCATAATAAAAATAATGGTCTATATAAAATTACGATTATCTATACATATAATAAAAATGAAGTGTCTGTATGTAATATCAAAATTAAATTTTTTCACTGATTGGGTATGAAAGTATACACGCTTCTGATAACAAAAATGCAATTTTTAAAATTTTTGTCGGTCTGTCTGTCTGTTTGATCCGGGTAATCTTCGAAACGGCTGAACCGATTTTGACGGGAATTTCACTGACACATAGTTGAAATTACAGCGGGTTTCTTAGGTTACTCTAAATTAGACTAAGTATTAACCGCAGCTTCGTCTGCAATGCTATCTACAAAATGATTGGACCGATTTTCACCAAACTTTCACCAGCAGATAGCAGATATCATTTCAAGTAATTTAGTCTATTTTAATTTAGACTAGCTGTTAACCGTGGCTTCGCCCGCAGTACTATCTTCAAAACAGTTCAACCGATCTTCACGAAACTTTCACTAAAAGATAGCTGACGTAATAAAAAGTAATTGAAGCCATTTTAGTTTATACTAGCTGTTAACCGTGGTTTCGCCCGCAACACTATCTCCAAAACGGTTAGACCAGTTTTCACGAAACTTTCACTGGCAGTTAGCTGACTTTACGAAAAGTAATTTAGGTAATTTTAGTTTATACTAGCTATTAACCGTGGCTTCGCCCACAGTGCTTTCTCCAAAACGGTTAGACCGATTTTCACTGGTAGATAGCGAACCTAATAAAAAGTGATTGAGGTTATTCTATTTTAGACTAGCTGTTACCCGCGACTTTGTCTGCATGAAATTTAGCAAGATTTCAACTCATTCTTTATTTTTAATAAGAGAAATAATTATCAGCCTATTGTTTACAATTCGGCATTATAATTATTAATAACATTAATGATATAGAGGTTTTCCTAAAAAGATCTTAGATGTTACACTAATCACGTATAGAGTCGATGCAGTCAGGAATGGCAATAAACACTCTGAAGGCACTGTAACTATTTATCCGGGCAGAGCTTCGCCTTACAGTAACTTCCACATAGGAGTGCGTGCAGGAACAGACAAGCGTTTATTTTTTGTATAGTCACAAAATCTTAATTATAATAATGGCAATGTATATTAAATATAATGTAAATGTAAATCTTAATAATAATATTTTAAGTTTTTGTTTCGTTAGTTGCTTATACAGTGTAAGTGAGCACTGAGGTAGTTATATGGTGGGTTAAGGTTCCAAATGTGTTGTTGATGACAAACCTCATTTGGCACGCTTTTTGTATGTATATATCTAATGTACACGTTACATGTTACTTTTAGTGGCGTGCGCGTCGTACTTACAATTGTCTTTAAAGATTAAAGGTTTCTGTAATTGTACATAGTCTCACAATTCTATAATTCTTTAATACGATTTAAAAAAAAAACGCGTGCGGAGCTGCGGGTACAGCTAGTATTATATATATATATCTGTACTAATATTATAAAGAGGTTAAGTTTGTGAGTTTGTGACGTTGTAGGGGGGTAATCTCAGGAACTACTAGTGCGATTTGAAAAACTCTTTCAATGCTATATAGTTCATTTATCGAGAATGGCTATAGGATATATATCATCACGCTAAGACTGATAGGATCGGAGCACCAATGAAGAATGTTTCAAAATCGGGGCTTTTTGTCCTCTTGAGAGCTTCCGCTGCGTGTGAGAAATAAAGGATATCTTTACTCCACGCGAACGAAGTCACGGGCAGATGCTAGTCTACTAATATTATAAAGAAGTAAAGTTTGTGAGTTTGTGACACTGTAGGGGGTAATATCTGGATCTACAAAACCGATTTCCAAAATTCTTTTACCAATAGGAAGCCACGTTATTTGTGAGTGTCATATAGGCTATATATTATCCAGAAATATGAAAAAACTTTTTTGGTGGTAGTCTGATTTGCAAAGCAAGTCGGAGAAAAAACGGTCAAACGAAAACATTTCTTACGGACGGACATATGTCTCACTTTTATATTTAAGTCACAAAAGGGATATTTTTTTTAGAAAAGCTTACTGCCCAACGAAGTTCGCACAGGTCAGTTAGTATCTATATATAGTACTAGATATATATGTTTATATTAGGGTGCTTCGTTTGAGGGGAATTTTTTTTTTCTCGCTCCATTGACGAAATACTGCTCAAAATATATTTTTTTTAAATCCCACTAAAGATGAGCTCCAAAATTTAATTTTTAATACTCGCTAATTTCATTTGAAATTTTCTCATTTATTTAACTTGTAATACTTTTTTCTTTTTAATTTTCTGTATCTTGTCCACATTTCGCAAATTGACCATGCGCGGAAATTGTAGAGGAATCCTTCCTTTTTAAAAGCTTTTACAGCTTATATTCGATCTACGAACTTCGTCGCCATTAAAAAATTGTAAACTTGATTTTTGCTCAAAAATCTTGGTCTTTTCTATTTTTTAACCGACTTCAAAAAAAGGAGGAGGTTATCAATTCGTCTGTATTTTTTTTTTATGTTTGTTACCTCATAACTTTGGACTGGGTAAACCGATTTTGATTATTTTTTTTTTATTTGAAAGCTGGTACTTCCAGTGTGGTCCCATTTCAATTTGGTACAGTTCCGACAACGGCATCCAGTGCAAAACCGTATAAGTTATAAATTTGCATTAAGTATGTACACGACAAATGGACGAATAACTCTATATCACGTTAACCGATTTCGATGGTTCATTTTTTTGTACATCTCTAGGTAGCACACATATTCATATGTTTTATTTAATTTGGTTGATTTGATAAACTATTTATTTTCCGCTTTTTAGTGCCTTATGGGTTTTTGATTGAAATTGAAGTCAGTTAATACTTTTTTTTGAAAATTTACTTTATCTTCAAATTTATCAATTTTAGGACAGAGTTTTATAAAAGCCTTTTTATACAGAATTTAATTTTCTATACAAAAATCCTTTAAGTCCAAACCGTACAACTATACTAATATAAATACAACTATAAAAATACAACTATAAATTACTACATAAATTCAATGAATCATAAGAAAACTGTATATATAACCGTTTTATCTATGTTTTTGTTCTTTTTCCTGAAATATGTATCTAATATATAAAAATCTTGTCTTGTGTTTGAACTCTTCCGAAACGGCTGGACCGATTTTTATGAAATTTTAGATGAATATTTAGTAGGTATGAAAATAGCTCATAAAGTATATTTCATACCTCTAGGTTTTGCGTGTACAAAAACTGAGAATCCTAAAAAAATTAAATATGGTATATGAAATGTAATGTAATGGTAAATGAAATGGTATATGGTATATGAAAATTGGATTTAGCTGATTTTGAAATTTAACCACTATGACAAACAAACAAATTCACATTCACACACACACTAATATTGTAAATGAGAGTATGATTTTTTTTAATTGGTTACGCTTTCTCACCACAACTAGTCAACCAACCAACATGACGTTTTGCGTACACTTTGTTACCTCTTTTGTACCCCTTGTACAAAAAGAACATAGGGTACATTTCATCCAGAAAAAAGTACTCGAGGAAAAGATCACATGCTGTTGTTTTTGTAATATACACTTACAACAATTTGGAATATAATATAAACTAACGTAACGTAACATAAACGTATAGTATAAAATAGTAAACGGATAAAATTTTGTAATTAAGTAAAATAACAATTGTTGCTAATATGTTCAAAGACTTATAAAATTAACGACACCAAAAAGAAACGTGCGGACCATTGACATATTAAAACTCAAGACAGTCTCGAATAAAAGTAGCGCTCAAAACCGGCCACAAAAACTCCCCAATAATAGTTATGCGATAAACTTATGATTTTACAAATTCAACCTTACCGGAACACTTTAAAGTTGTTTTTTACAAGGACGCAAGCGACGCGAGACTATTTGAAATTACTGCTGCCCGGTTTCTGAGGTACTTTGGTTGTAGTTTATATGTTAAATAGCGTTATCTGCTCCATAACTTGACAAACTGCGTTTCTGAACACAAAATCATACGATAAATGCCAGTAAACGTCAACGGGCCATTTGACAATGTATCTTATAGATAACTTTGTTGAGTCAATAACTATTGGTAGTTTAACCTAGTATCAGAAACCGGGCATGTATAATCCAAAATTATGCACTAATTTTTTTGTATAACAATGTCAAATGTACATTAACGCGGGCATAGCCTCGAACTAAGACTAGTATACTATCGGTGAATATGCAAAAAAAAATGTAATCTCGTAATATAATACCATAATCTAAATTATCGTACCATCTGCGTACGATAATGCGTTATCGTACATCGTCCGTTGTTATAAAATTATCGCGTATTTAACGATAATTATCGTACGATTCCGAACCCTCGTATACAGAGACCATATGGCACATTCACATTACAATACGTATACCTATAACACTAGCTGTTCCCGCGACTTCGTCCGCGTAGAATTTTCTTTTTATGTCATAAATGGCAAACGAATAGGTGGGTCACCTGCTGTTAAGTGATCACCACTGTACATGGACACTAACAACACCAGAGGAGTCGCAAGTGCATTGCCACCCTCTGAGGGAAGGGATTAGGGGAGGGAGAGAAGAAGGGAGGGGAGGTGGGCCTCCGGCGCTCTCACTGACCGAACGAAACGAAACAATGCAAGCACTGTTACTTCACGTCGGTTTTCTATGAGAGGGTGGTAATACCGCGGGCGAGCCGACCCATTCATGCTAAAACCAGTAATAGTTTCAGCGTGGCTCTACCACCATCATACTTCAGGCTAACGCTAACACGCAGCGAAATCTCTCAAAAGGAAAAAGAACCCCGATTTTGAAACGTTCTTCATTGGTGCTACGTTCTTATTGGACTTAGTGTGATGATATATAGCCTTCCTCGATGAATGAGCTATCTAACACTAAAAAAAATCGGAGCTGTAGTTTCTGAGATTAACGCCTTCAAGCAAACAAACCCTCCAGCTTTACAATATAGACTAGCGGGCACGGCAGACGTTGTCCCGCCAAGATTATTTAAAAAAATCCTTGACAAATTATATACCAAAACTTTCCTCGTGAATCTCTTGATCCACTGGTGAAAACTGCATGAAAATTTGTTCATTAGTTTTGGAGTTTACCGCGAACAGACAGACAGACAGACGCGGTAGGGGACTTTGTTTTATACTATGTAATGATGATATGTGTTCTGTGGTCTTTTTTTTTTCTCGAACTGACTACGCTATGACCTATCAAGGTCTTAACAGCTTCACCGGACTACTAAGGCAACCGCTTAAAGCACTCAGCCGATATATGGAACTTCGGTCTTTTAACTGCTTTGATATGTATTAGTTTATTTATTTCAAGGAATATCAACAGTTTTTAATACACAATTCAAAATGCAGTAAACAACTTGGAGCTAATTAGATATATTTAATAATACACGATGAAGTAATAATAAGAAGGTATAAAGTACTGCATGAATAATAATAAAGCACAGTGGAAAGTTACATATTAGGCGCACCCGTGTTAAAAAATGATTTTATGATCGCTTTGTTTGTTGCATTTATTCGAGCATTTAAAAAGATCTAGACTGAATTATTTACCACTAACGGGTAAAGCAGATGTTATCGCGCCGTGATAAAAAAAAAACCTTGTAAAATTATATACTTAAACCTTCCTCATGAGTCACTTTATGCACTGGTGAAAATCGCATGGAAATCCGTTCAGCAGTTTTTGAGTTTTTTCCGAACAAACAGACAGACGTGGCAAAGGACTTTGTTTTATATTATAATATTCTGTGAAGTTTATTATACTAATTCGCAATACATAATTATTATTTCAATAGTTGGAACTTGACTGAAACACATATTATATCAACGAGCTATGACGAAGCATCTATTACAACGATGATATCTGATAACAACAAATAAGAATTATGACATAGATCACTAGATGGCGCTGTTCTGTAATTTTGAATCCTTTGCTTTTTCTCTCTCGATTTACATCATATCGGCGATTTTTT
>MU160727.1:29287-47938 GCA_015888305.1 Antheraea pernyi | reverse complement strand
TACTACCATTAACTTTTGAAAATGAATTCATTTTTGTTCAAAAATTCATCATCAACTGTACTAAATGTAAAATAATATATATCTAAAGTTTGGTATATGGTCCTTATTAACAAACACCACAAAATAAACGAATATTAGCTATATCGAATTACAGCTAATTATTGGATTAATTGTATGGAAATTAGTGATTCCGTTTGCGGTAATTCTCTCTGAATGTAATTATAAATGTCGACTGGTGTGAAATACTGAATAATTGAAATACTTAATCACTTGTGGTGGATTCCGAACAACAGAATTACGATATTGAATGATAGGTAATAATGTAAATCGATTTAGATGAGTGACCAAAAATGTGTAATTTTATTAAAATCTTTTGATTATTACCATAGTTTTGTGCGAGTGTTAGTTTCGACACAACACGTAAGAAGTTGACCAGTGGGGACATTTAACTAATTTGATCACTACTGTACATGGTGAAAAATATGTGGAAAGTGACTTATTTCATTGTGTTACTTTTCTTAATAATTTATTACATCATAGTTGTTTTTTTTTGGCAACCAATTTTTCAGGTTATTACTCCTATTGTAGAGTAGTTAATAGTATTACAAGTTCTTCTTCCATTACATTTTTGGCAACCAGTCTTCTAGTAGACTATTACTGCAATTGTCACCCCACTGGTCAACTTCTTACGTGTTGTGTCGAAACTAACACTCGCACAAAACTATGGTAATAATCAAAAGATTTTAATAAAATTACACATTTTTGGTCACTCATCTAAATCGATTTACATTATTACCTATCATTCAATATCGTAACTCTGTTGTTCGGAATCCACCACAAGTGATTAAGTATTTCAATTATTCAGTATTTCACACCAGTCGACATTTATAATTACATTCAGAGAGAATTACCGCAAACGGAATCACTAATTTCCATACAATTAATCCAATAATTAGCTGTAATTCGATATAGCTAATATTCGTTTATTTTGTGGTGTTTGTTAATAAGGACCATATACCAAACTTTAGATATATATTATTTTACATTTAGTACAGTTGATGATGAATTTTTGAACAAAAATGAATTCATTTTCAAAAGTTAATGGTAGTATTAAAAAACATCTTTGTTTTGGACTCATTATTTAATTCCATTGTGTATCCATTATTTTTCCAAACGATAATACTGGGCATATTACTATTCCTCATAATGTACAGACTACAGTTAATTCAATATCACACAGAAATAACAATGATGTCGTGTAAAGTTAATTGGATATTGTCTTATGAGTTGCGATCAGTTTCTTTATTTTCGTAAAGTTATGTTTACTTAGAATTTTAGAGCCTTACCGCCTTATGTAACCTCTTTTTTTTGTTTCAAATTTATAATTAATTTTCATTTTCATTTAGGCATAGTTTTTTTATGTTTATATAATATATAAAAAAAGAGTGGCAAATAACTGAGTAGCCATGATGAAAACCTTTGATTATAGAAGTAGTCAAAAGAACCCTAATAAAGTACAAACTTTAAAATATCAATGAACTTTGGTCGAATGTCGACCACTGGGCACCCACTAGTATTATTTAATTTACCAATGTTTTGTTTTTAGTAAAATTACATACGGCTTTAGTATTAAAATTTGAAAGATATTAACGCCCATATCTATCTTCGTGGAACAACAATAGGCAATAGCAATATTATGTTCGATTTGATACCAATAGTGGAGAATTTATCTTCACACCTTTGAACCAAAATAATTTAGGATAGTCCGGTTTCCAATGAAATTTCTTCCGCATACCCTCCGAATGTGAAATGAACTCGCTGATGAGACTCTTCCCGACAACAACAGTACATTGAAAAGGAGAATGAATAGGCTTGTAAAGGATTGTCAACGTACATGCAATGTTTCTAGTTCCACAAGCATTCCTGTGCTCTGGTTACCATTAGCCACTTACTATTAGGCAGACAGCACTTTTTCGTCATCACCGAGGTTCCAAAAACTTTCTACAGTTCAATATTACAGTGTGATTTCGCAAAACACTGAGAGAAATTAAATAAAATCCAAATTAATAGCTTAATATTTTCAAAACACTTCTAAGTCACCTATTCGATCACCAAACCAATTAAAAATTATATTTATTTCCTTTTAAATGTTCAATATCACGTAACAGTACATGCTGCCGTGTACTATCAGTATGAAACGGAAACAATTAAAAGAAAGATATATATATACTGTTTCCAATTAAGTCTGGAATCCGACGAGGAAGGTTTCAACAGGTCCCTTACAGCTGGCGTCAGTACGTGAGAGAATCTGGTATACGTATTATGTTGTAATTTTATCAGATTTATTTAATACTAGCCTATGCCCGTGACTTCGTTCGCGAGGAATAGTTACTTTGGACTAACGATAACACGCAGCGGAAGGAAAAAAAAAAACAATTTTGAAACTTTCTTCAACATTGCTGCTCCGCTCCTGTTAGCCTTAGCGTGATGATATATATTATAATCTTCCTCGATAAATGAGCTATATAACACTGAAAGAATTTTTCAAATCGGACCAGTAGTTCCTGAAATTACTCCCTACAACGTCATAAACTCACAACGTCACAAACTCACAAACTTTACCTCTTTATAATATTAGTATAGACAAGTGAGCACGGCCGACGTTATACCGTCCTAATAATAAAAAAAAACCTTGACAAATTATATACCTAACCTTTCCTCGTGAATCACTTTATCTACTGGTGAAAACCGCATGAAAATTCGTACAGAAGTTTTTGATTATTATTTAAGCAAACAGATAGACAGACGAACGTGGCAGAAGACTTTGTTTTATAACATATAATGATTTAAGTCTACGTTGCAACAAAATTCCCATGTGTAATTATTTATTTTGGTAATCATTTTAACAATACAAGACACGGTTAAAGTAAGTCTTCGCTTGTAAGAGAATCATCGATAGTGTCGAAAAGGACTGCTAATTTTGGTTTAAGGTATAGAGAGCAATTATATATAGTAATATTATAACATTTTGTTATACTGCATATCCTTTTACAACTTTATTTACATAAAATATTCATTGTCTCAAAAGAGAAGTTGAATCTAAGCAATAAACTTAATTAGAAATTAACTCTTTCGTTTTTGAACTTATGCAACCATCTGCATTTAAATTGTGGGATACTCCTCCGATAGTATAATGTTTGGAGAGTGGACATTATCTCCTAGACTATAATTTGTAACTTCGAAATTTATTAGGGTTACTTATCTATACTTACACATAGTATAAATTATATAACGTACTAGCTGTATCCGCAGCTCCGCACGCGTTTTTTAAATCCTATTAAAGAATTATAAAAATGTGCGATTATGTACAATTATTGAAATGCTCTTTAAAGACAATTGTAAGTACCACGCGCATGCCACTAAAAGTAACATGTAACGTGTACATTAGATATATAAATACTAACAGCGTGCCAAATGAGATTTACCATCAGTAACATATTTGGAACATTAACCAACCTTATAAATACCTCAGTGCTCACTTACACTGTACAAGGAACTAATGAATCAATAACTTAAAATGTTATTATAAAGATTTACATTTAAATTACATTTAATATACATTGCCATGATTATAATTAACATTTTGTGACTGTACAAAAAATAAACGCTTGTCTTTTCAGCAAGAAATTGTATTATGGAACCCTTTACGTAATACGTTTATAATCTAAGATTTTATTATGAAGACCTCGATATCATTAAAGTTATTAATAATTATAATGTCAAATTGCAAAATGCAGACAAAGTTGTGGGTAACAGCTAGTCTAAAATAAAATAACCTAACTTACTTTTTATAAGGTTCGCTATCTTACAGTGAAAGTCCCGTGAAAATCGGTCTAACCATTTTGTTGATAACACAGCGGGCGATGCCACGGTTAACAGCTAGTCTAACTTAAAATAAATTTAATTATTATTTATAAAGTCCTCTATCTGCCAGTAAAAGTCCCGTGAAAATCGGTCTAACGGTTTTGGAGAAAGCACTATGGGCGAAGTCACGGTTAATAGCTAGTATAAATTAAAACTGTCTAATTAACTTTTTATATTGTCAGCTATCTGCCAGTGAAAGTCCCATGAAAATCGGTCTAACCGTTTTGGAGAAAGCACTGTGGGCGAACCCACAGTTAACAGCTAGTATAAATTAAAATTACTTTAATGACTTTTTATATTATCAGCTATCTGCCAGTGAAAGTTTCGTGAAGATTAGTCCAATCAATTTTTTTTTTTTTTTATGTCATAGGTGGCAAACGAACAGGTGGGTCACCTGCTGTTAAGTGATCACCACCATCCATGCACACTAACAACCCCAAAGGAGTCGTAAGTGCGTTGCCATCTTTCGGAGGGAAGGGTTAGGGGAGGGAAAAGGAACGCGTATCTGAAGATAAAATGTTCCGCGAACGAATTAAAGTCTCAGCGAAACAGTAAGTTTTTAGTAAAAGCATTAAATTTTTTGACAGGATCCAGCTTAAGTTTTGCCGACATACAATAAATTGTAACGAAAAGATTAGGTAGGCAGAGTTGAATTACGTTAAATCATAAAATAATTTAATAATAATAGACATGGAAATATATGCGGCGTTTCACGCCAAATCGTACAGTTTGAAAAACATTTTTTTTATTTCATCCATCTTGTAATATGTTTTAGCACCTACCAAAATAACACTCCTGATAAATTCTGAGATTTTTTTGACACACTTCTTCAAAGGGTTTTTGGATTTGGAAGGAATTTTTAAGATTTTTTTATGTAATTAAAATCAAAAACACTTTATTCAATTTAGGCCCTCAGAAGGCACTCATGGACGTCAAAACTACCACCGGTTCGGAAAACAACCCAGTCATCGAGAAGAACCGGCAAGAAACTCGATCTGGTTTATCGTTTTAATAAATATATATAATATTTAGAACAATAATATATTCTATATAATAGTAAATGTCACAAACGTTTTCAATGGATGCACAGAGGTGAGTCAATTCCAGACATCACCATCCACCACATATTGATCCACTCTATAATAGCCTTTTGACACCAAAACCCTCTTGACATGGCGCTTAAATTCGCAATCCGGCAAATCGGTAATATCAGTTGGGGCATTGTTGTAAAATCTAACACTATTTCCCAAAAAACGATTACCGGTTTTACTGAGTCTAAAACGTGGGACAAGCAGTTTGTCACAAATTCTAATATTTAGATTGTGCCGGTTTTTTACGAAATCCAGCTTTCCGATTTTTATAAGCTTTTAATAGGTGGCAAACGAACAGGTGGGTCACCTGATGTTAAGTGATCATCACCGTCCATGGACACCAACAACACCAGAGGAGTCGCAAGTGCGACCCTTTGGGGGGAAGGGTTAGGGGAGGGAGTGACAGCAACAATGCAAGCTAAGTACTTACTTCACGTCGGTTTTCTATGAGAGGGTGGTACTACCCCGGACGAGCCGACCCATTCATGCTGAAACCAGTAAATTAATACCAGTTTTTTGGACGTAACTTTCTTGAAAATGGTCCACATTTAATCTTTTCTTCTAAATTTTAAGTTTTTACATAACATTTAAAGAAATAAACTGAAGAATATTGCAAATTTATTTTATAAAGATGTTTGAATTTAAAACATTAAATCACATTTTTTTAAATGTTTGCACTAGTCGTTTTTATTTTATTTTAACTTGTATCCATTCCTTACTTATTAAGCCCAACGTGGTAATGGGTTTTGGGTAACTACTACTTATTTTCGATTTTAGACATAAGAAAGTATTTAGTAACGCCTGAAGCAGCCGAATTGTTGAAAGGTTATTGAGTTGAAGATATTTTCTATGGCGTGACTAAAATTAGGTTTTTAAATGCAAGGAAATAGTATTTTCCATCCTTTGAATAGAAGGCTATGCTGGCAAATATATTTGTGCTTAAAATGTTATATGATGAATTAGACACATAAATTGATTGAAGAGTTATTTAATCTATCTATAGAAATATGAAAGTCCAATGTCATGATGTTTGTCCACGACGAACTCCGAAACTACTCGATCGACCTTCATGGAGGTTGACATTTATATATAATTTGGTCTAACTTGAGAGATAGGAAAATATATATTTCGATTAATGGCCTCAATATTTTTAATAATTAATTAAGTGATTGTCAATGTTGATTATTGTTAATAATTATAAGTTTCAACAGTTTCGAAAGCGCTTTAAAGTAATCTGTTGACAGAAAACTGTACGACTAACCGTTATAGATATTTCATAGACGGCACCACGTTTTCATTTTGTTTTTTTTAAATAACTTTAGTAGTATATTACTAAGATCTCACCCTATAAGTCAAGACCTCATCTCTATCAACTGTAAGACCTTTTTGGCCACCATCCCCTGTTTCCATTTTTATTGATAAC
Source organism: Antheraea pernyi (assembly GCA_015888305.1). Lineage (NCBI taxonomy): Eukaryota > Metazoa > Arthropoda > Insecta > Lepidoptera > Saturniidae > Antheraea > Antheraea pernyi. Next base: position 41,500 of record MU160727.1, on the reverse strand, counting down.
ATTGAAATTAATACTAAAAAATAAAGAAAAACCGTTGAGAAACGTAGTAGGAATGTACTTGACTGTGTTGTCTCTGCCTGTTTATTAATTATACAAATTATTAATGAGGTTTGATATCTCAAATTAATATAGAATTTCCTGAATTTTTCATCACTGACTATTTTTTAAAAGCCAGTTATTATACAAATGTATAATACAAAAGCATTATTGTTTTTTTATAGTATTTGTTGTTTTCGATATCGGATTCGATTATCGGATCGGATTTCGGATATCGACTTTATTATTAAAATTAATTAGGCTTTTACTCTCCGGTCAATAGAATATCTAGGTTATATAACTCAATCCATAAAACATGCGACATTTTCTTAACTAAACGAAATCATATCAAAACAGCGATAGAGACATATCAGTCTATTCACAAAATACAGTTATAATTGTTTCTGTATTTCTTTTTTTCTCTTTCTGTTTCAATTTCCTTGTTTTTGTATTATCATGTTTTTTTTTTTTTTGAAACATGTAAAATAGTTTAATATTTAGTTTTATTAATATTTAATTTATTATTGGATGCCGTGGTTGTCTCTAAATATGACTACTATGTTGAGTTATAGTTAACTTCAGGGTGTCGGCTTTTCGTGACGGTGTGTGCGCGCATCGTAATAATTTCAGGGTTTCGGTTTTTCGTGACGGTGTGCGCGCGCATCGTAAAAATCATTTTTCCCTAACGAGCCAAAAGAACTATAACTTCAAATAAACAATACAACAATTATCTTAAAATATTCCCATACACAGATTAAATTAAATTGTATAAGATCGGTATCAATTTTTACACCTTTTTATATAAAACATATTGTGTTTAAATGTGAATCTCCCTTTAATTATGAATATGCATGTATTTTTATATTTGATAAAACTGCGAACGTAAAATCCAAGATTAACTGATTAGCAATGTAATTACATACACATACGTAGTTATTATGTTGAGTATGTTATTATTATCAAACTAGTTATGCATGCAATTACGTCCGTATGGAATTTCATGTATAGAATGATAAATAAAATCATATGTATCTAGGTGTAAGTCGTGGTGATTTAATGGTTTGATACAGTGGAAATTCAATTTTGAAGAATCCGGTGAAGGAAAACATCGTGAGGAACCCTGAACCTAACAAATGTTCTTGTAGTACCACCATATGTAGGAAAATATAGAAATATTGATTCCTCGGAGTCGGAATCGCCATGTGTTGTGACATGGTGCTTTTCGTCTTGTAGGTGGCAAAGCCATGCTGAATCGATTATTCTTTATAATCTACTACAATTACCACCCTCTAACAAAAATACCGATGTGAAATAACAGTGCTTGCATTGTTGCGTTTCTTCCCCCCCCCCCCACCACATCCTAACACAGGCTGGTGTTAAAAACTCCTCTGGTGTTGCAATTGTCTATGGACGGTTGTGATCACTTAACATCAGGTGACCTACCTGTTCGTTTGCCTCCTATGATATATAAAAAAACGACATGACAGTGATGTCGATTGATTTACAGTTCTATGTTTTTATTACCACTTCATGGTAAAAAGAAAACATTTCTCAGACACATAAGTTTCTACACGATATATCAGAACAATCTGCCTCAGTTATGGATACAAACGATTGTAATTTTTATTCAAAACTCAACATGACCATATCAGCCTCACTTTGGCTTCTAAAATTCTAGCAACCATATGCTAAACTATTGATGTTCGAGCATTTATTCGTCAAGGAAATTGCATTGACTTTTTGCTGGTTCTTTACCATTCAACTACCGCTACTTTATAATAATAAGGGCTTTTATACAATTGATTAACATTACCTAATGTAATTAAAAAAATGTCAAGGCAGAATGAAATAAATGCGTTTTATGTGTTAAAGGGCTTTTATTAACATTACCTAATGTAATTAAAAAATCGGGAAATTGTGTATTTTGCGTAAATAAAGTAAGACGGAACTGTATTTATTAACATTACCTAATGTAATTAATTGTGTATTTTGCGTAAATAAAGTAAGACGGAACTGTAAAAAAAAGGGCTTTTATTAACATTACCTAATATCGAGGCAGTAATAAGAAGAATGAAATAAATGCGTTTTATGTGTTAAAGGGCTTTTATACAAGCTATTAACATTACCTAATATAATTAAAAAATATCGAGGCAGTAATAAGAAGAATGAAATAAATGTGTTTTATGTGTTAAAGGGCTTTTATTAACATTACCTAATGTATTTAAAAAATGTCAAGGCAGTAATAAGAAGAATGAAATAAATGCGTTTTATGTGTTAAAGGGCTTTTATACAAGCTATTAACATTACCTAATATAATTAAAAAATGTCAAGGCAGTAATAAGAAGAATGAAATAAATGTGTTTTATGTGTTAAAGGGCTTTTATACAAGCTATTAACATTACCTAATATAATTAAAAAATGTCAAGGCAGTAATAAGAAGAATGAAATAAATGCGTTTTATGTGTTAAAGGGCTTTTATACAAGCTATTAACATTACCTAATATAATTAAAAAATATCGAGGCAGTAATAAGAAGAATGAAATAAATGTGTTTTTTTTAACCTTCATATAAATTATAGTGTGAATGATAATACTTGAATTTCAAAGTTTATTTATTGAAATTATTAAAATTAGTGTCATTTTCATATATATTGCAACTAGTAGAAATAATTATATATAGTTTTATAAAGTCTATTAATCAATCAAACGTATGATGAGCTGCAAAATATCAATATTACATGTACACAGGCCCTATACTACGCGTCGCTAGTCTGACGCGAGTTTAAAAAATGTCGAGGCAGTAATAAGAAGAATGAAATAAATGTGTTTTATGTGTTAAAGGGCTTTTATTAACATTACCTAATGTAATTAAAAAATATCGAGGCAGTAATAAGAAGAATGAAATAAATGTGTTTTCTTTTGAATCTTCATATGAATTATAGTGTGAATGACAATACTTGGATTTCAAAGTTTGTTTATTGAAATTATTAAAATTAGTGTCATTTTCATATCTATTGCCACTCGGAAAAATAAATATATACAGTTTTATAAAATCCATTAATCAATCAAACGAATGATTAGCTGCAAAATATCAATATTACATCTACACAGGCCCTACTACGCGTCGCTAGCCCGGCGCGAGCCGCGCAAACCCAAGGTGGCGGTCATGCTGATGTAGCATGTTATGACACGAAATTATTAACCTATCTACTGCCAAAAAAATTTGATAATAAGTTGCCTTTTAGATCATGTTTCAATAATAGACTGAAACAGACACGTACAAAGAGATAACCCTTCCAATTGCAACTTTAAAACGTATAATGCGATATAGTATGTACAAATAGAGGAACACATATCTGGTAGTATATGTACTACATATATTGGCTTACCTGCGATAATAGTGAGAAGTGCGAACGTCGAAACGAGTGGTAAACCGCCGGTTTCCATGGAAATAGCCCTGGAGCGTCGAGATTCCGCCGTCATGACGTCACAAGGTGTTTGACTTTAACAAACTTCTCGATTGTCTTTCACATTGTTTTGATTATATCAGACTCGTATCTTTGTTTTTTAATAGTTGTCAGAGGAAAAGTAAATCAGTCATTTGCATGCATCTACATAATACGTTGTAGTATTTATTGTCATACAGTTAGCATGTTTAGCATTACATGCCTTCACTTTAAAGTGTGACGTCACAGCACTGCCTTTAGCGATATCTGAAACAATAATACAATGTATTCAATATAATGTATTCAAAAAACAGTTCAATCTCCTACATCGAATATGCAAACAATTTTTCGGTTTTACAACATAATTTGGTTATGCATAAATTTATTTTTGTTTGAAAGTCTTACACTTACGATTCATTATATTATTATATCAAGGATATAATATACTAACTGACCCGTTCCCACTTTGTTGGGCTGTAAGCATTTATAAAAAAAATCTACTTTTTGTGAATTAAATATAAAAGTTAGACATATGCTGTCCCTGACTTCTATGCATTATCAAGCCACAACTTTTCTCTAGAACTCAATCATATATCTCTCATCGTTAAGGCAGCGTTCGTAAGAAACGTTTTCATTCGACCATTTTTTCTCCGACTTAATTTGCAAATCCGACTACCACAAAAAATCTTTTCATTTTTCGCATTAATATATGATATTTCTATGATACTCACAAATTACGTGGCTTACTATTGGTAAAATAATTTTCAAAATCGGTTTAGTAGTGCCTGAGATTACCCCCTAAAACATCACAAACTTTACCTCGTTATAATATTAATATCTCACAGAGGGACATACACTGCTGCGTATCATGTAGATGGCCATCGTGCAATAACAGAATAAGTTACCTTTACAAATGATATTAAAAAGAAATATTCCGTGTAGTCCGGTGAACTTGTAAAGACCTTAACAAGTCGATAGCATAGTCAGTTCGAGGGAAAAAAAACAAATATCCCGCATTATGTCTATGACGCTCATTTATGATTTAATCCCTAACACAAGAACGCCAAATTGGCACTAAAATGTAAATAAAAATAATATAATAACAATATAACTAACGTTAAATAAATATTGCAATATATAGTAAGCCAGGTGCAGCATTGCAGTATTTATCTACATATGTGTAACTGAGTTACGTAGGTGCGCTATGTATGTATAGAACACGTTGTAGTTTTTTTTATTAAAGCAGTTCCCGGGTCGCAGCCGGCAGCGTGCGCAAACTGAGATAAAACAGGAATGATTGCCGCTCTGTCGCGATATTGTTTCAAGTGTTTTGTTCCATTCTGGATGCTCCTCGACGAGTTTTATTCGTCCACACCCGAACGCCGAACTGTAGCATGAAACTAAAAGACTGACTGAACGATTCATTGCGAGAATGAATTTCACACGTTTAATGCAAATAGTTTTAATGCATTAACTGACACGAAACAGATGTTTCTAATATTTAGAATAACATTTATATAATCCACGGGAACTACTTTTATCCTTTTTTATAGATTGTAGCGTTTTAATCACACACACACAACTGGAATTTAAGATGAGGAATACGGTAAACTTAGCTAACGAAACATACGTACACCAAGAAGACGACAATCAATCAACAGCGTTGCTGTCAGACCGGTCTCCCATGAACTGGATACACATTGGCTGACTTCAAAATGCGATAAACTTAAAGATAGTAGAAGTGCCGGGTCAGTCTAGTCTGGTAAAGAAGCCTTACACTCTATATAATTATTAGACAAACACCTGCTGATTCCATACATACCTAAGAATGTAAATATGGCAAGCATTACACCCGGCGTATGATAGAAACCATTCGGAGAAAAATTACTAAACTCTTTCATGGTAAAGCGTGTTTTTTTACTCAATCGTTGTCATTATTATTGAATCTCTCTTTGAAAATGTAATTGTGTCTAACCTAAATTCAGCTCTATGTAAATCTAAAAAGTACATAAAAATGACTTTGTTACTTTTCAATTGATTTTCGATTTTAAATATCTAATTATTACGCATGGTGGCAGGGTTTTTTTTCTCACCCCGTCTGGCTATCGTCCATATTCAAGTTAAAAATCTACCACCAAGAACTTACAGCTGCGTTCCGGCAGTTGCGCTTGAGAACAAGTCTCCGCACTAAGTTATTTACTCTTTTTTTTTATTGTAGCACGGCAAAATGACGGCGCTGTGCCTGATGGTAAGCACAGTACAATCCAAAAACAATGGCGACCACCGAGTGATACACTATCCATCGCCGGTCGCTCCTGTCATGCCGGCTAGCGAAAACTGGATATGCACAGGCTGATCCCGAAACATAACCCGAAGAAGCGAATCACTATGACGGGCTTGTTCGCCATATACATGGTGGTTGCGACCCAGTCAGACTGTAAAACCCTACCACCCCGCTTTTGCCATTGCCTCGTTCGTTATTCAGCAGGGTGCACCACGTACAGGTAAGGTTGGATGTCTCAAGTCGTAGATGTTATTCGACACCCCTTACCCCCCAATACTCTACCTAATACCTACTCTAACTAATTAGTTTCAATATTAGATACTGAAGACAACCATAAGAACTAGTTAAAGTAGGTGAGAATTTTGTAAATAAAACTTTTTTTAAACTTGTATCAGTCAAGAATTTTATCCATATTATTTAATAAATGTTCTGCATCGAAAATACAAGCTTGAACAAGATAAATTTCAAGTAACTCGATATTTGTATAACATGAAACTTGTAATAAACGCAAGAGAAGTGAAAGTAAGGTTTATATCGATTCTGAGTAAAATATATAGTAGTGTGTACAATCAGGCGGAGTTCGACTCCATCAATTGAAACATCTCCGGTGCCGACGGGGACGGCGGCCACGTCTTTGCCGCACAAACGACCGTCGCGACAATAAACAATACAAACAACCGTGGCCTGCGTTTGACACCAGCCCGTTCGAAGTGGATTAGAACGCTCTACAGGGAGTTCGGCAGCATTTAGGGAACGTTATAGCTTTCCGCCGTGACCTGTTTTAGTTGCGACAAATAGAGATTTACTGGATTGCCGTCGGAGGATTTTCAAACCGAATCTGTTCTACGTAATAAAATCGAATGGTGTTTACTTCGCGGTTGCTTTATTCTCGTTGGGAATTCCAATATTTTTTCGTTACATTTGTGATCCAATATCCAGTATATGTACGGCTTCATAAAGTCAGAATCTACGGACTGTCAATCGATTTCAGCCTTCACGAGTTCGCTGGAGTGACAGACAAAGTTTTTAACAATGTAATTCTGTTTGAAATGTTCAAAGGAGAAAATGATGTCAGTAATATGTCAGTACATATTTTTTTAAATAAAAAGAATTAGATCATTGTTTTTCGGTTTGGAGTGTTTTATCAAAATATTTCCATTAATAAAAGAATACTCAGACATTATTAATGTTATCTACATCAATATTTAAAAGATGTAATGTTTGTAAATACGTATATATGAAAAGACATTGTAACTACTGATTAGATCTCAATGGATGTACCATTGATAGGAATATGCGTTCAGAATCATAGAATATTCTTTTTACTATTATCGTATCCAAAATCACGAGACAATTTTAGTGTTATAACAATATAATTTATAAATTAAGTTCGCACTATAATATGTGTAATACATTGTAAACATAATAATATTATGTATTAGATTTCATAAAATATAATTAAGTGACTCCTATCGCCCGGAATTCGATAAACCCAATCGTATCAAAGCATATTAGGAGTGAGTCGCCCTTAACCCTTTCATATCGAGGCAATACCCCATTTACGGCATTCCGTTGCTTAATAATTTTACATCAGTCGACAAAGACGCCGCGTTGTGTTATCTCGCGAGTGGCACGCCACCGATACGAGTTTCAGGCAGGCCTTGTTCCTACTCTATTGTCATGTTTACATTGTCTATGTTCATTCCTGAATTCCGATTATCACAAAGCTAAAATCACTTTCATGTGTAATATACTGCGTAGCTTATCTATGCGCACAATGAATTCATAGTTTACACCGATGTAAGAATATACGTAGAGTAGTAATGTATATATTAATACGTGAAGCGAAAACTTTGTACCCCTTTTTAAGCGAATCACGTGAATAAATGAATGTGATATTTATCATAGTTAAAGTTTATATGCAGGAGAACTGCATAAAGCTTTTTTTATATATAAAATTCATTAGAAATACATTAAATGAATTAAAAATAAACATTACACACATTACTGCTTGAATGACACACAACATATACACACATGTAAATGAAAAAGACGTTTCGCCATCCTTCCTTTTTCTTTATTTTTTTCATCTCCCTTACTCTAATAACTATAATAATTAAACTATCTCTTTATTTTTGTATTTACACATTATGCGCAATGGCGGACTTAATGCCGAAGGCATTCTCTGCCAGTCAACCATTAGGTGATGCAGAGATAAATGTTGGTAGGTGTAAAAGGTGAGGTTTTTATAAAATTATGCTTAACCTATTTAATATCACAATATATAAATAAAATATCAACACCGATATACTACATATATACTACACATATACAATACATACACATAACAACATAATACATATATCTCTTTAACGTTATTTTATTCCTTGTCTATTTATTCTTTCACTCCCATCGTGCTATTCTATTGTCTTTCCATTCACTCTTACGTTACGTACCTTTTTTTATTCTACATTCAATATTTTTAACATGACTTACGTTCCATACCTTACAGGCCCTTTGAAACTACTTGTTCAAACTCTAGGTTAATTTTACAATAATATAATTTGTAAATTTATAATATACATTAATAAATATTTAAATAATTAATTGTTAACTAAAATTTATGAAACAACTGAAATAATTATTATTCTCTTTGGTCTTATTGAATGTCAAAATGAATTATGGTCGAAGTTCGACCACTAGTAAATATTAAAAGAACAATTTTTAGACGTAGATATTATGATGAAACAAACTTTCGTGCTTTTATTTAACTCTCCCAAGTTTCTAGTTTCATTGTGGATTTAAGTTCATGAAAAGTACTCTTACAAACTTTGCTAACCTGAAGGAAGAACTGATATTATAGAGCCTGACATACAAACTTTTTCGTATTAAAAATTCCAGACAACCATAAAGAAAGCTGTTTATTATTTTGCTTAACAAATTTAAAATTTACTAGCGACACACCCCAGCTTCGCACGAGTGCAATGTAGATATTCATTTTAATGAAATACTGTTAAGGGCAGTTTTGATCTACATGACATGTACAATGTATGTAATATATTTAATTGTATAAGGAATAATACTGTATTGTATAAAATAACTTGATAAATAACACAATTACTTTTGTAAAAAGTTCAAAATGATTACTGTGAGAGATAAATATATACCATCGTGGACTTTTCATTGATTTTTTTAAAATATACAATTCCGTAGTATATTAATTTGATTTATCTCGTAAGGCTTAGCCAGCCTTTGCGATTTAAGCGCACAAAAATATGTTTCTTACGACATCACATCACAAGTCTTTTTATTTTTCAGATTTTCTGTACTATAATATATATTTATTATACATATAAACCTTCCTCTTGAATCACTCTATCTATTGCTGAAAATGTTAATTAAATCCGTTGAATAGTTTAAAAGATCTAAGACAACAGACAGCGGACGCGACTTCATTTTATAATATGTAAAGATAAGTCACAAAAACGTTATGTACCATTTGTTACCAATATTTATACATTTCGTCTCTACATAACTACGTAATTTATATAAATTATACAACAATGAAACCGTCTGGAAATTGTCCCCGACAATTCATTTCACGGAGCGTGTTCAACCTTTGCACTTCCCAGTTTCTTAATTCGCAATTAAAAAGTTAAATTGTCCGGTTAATTGCTCTCATTGTGGTGGACGACGTCTACTTATTATTCAGAATAGCTGCCTGAAAATTTGATGAAAAATTTGCTGAGAAACCGGTTGCTAAATCACAATAAGTAATTAGCTTATCTGTCCGTGTCACGCGCGGCGCACCCTTCTCTGGCTGGGGCATGGAAGGGAGGGCAGGGCGGCACTACGAGTCACGTCTTACGTTAAGCTCAAAGTATTAATCTTGACTCTGCTTAATAAACGAAGTGAAGAACTTGGATTGAATAAATCACAGCACAGAAATCCGTGGTTAATTTTGTAACCGACACGACCCATCATCTGCCTTCGCGTCTGAGAGTTTAAATATATTATTTAGCCTTCAAATTATATTTTGTTCGGCAGAATGGTAGGTATAACTTGGCAATTGTGTGCATACAAGCACTTCAACATACAGCTTTAAGGGACATAAAAAAATATTATAATTAACTTAAAACTTCTAGATAACCATATAAATGAATACTACATTAGAATCTGTTCAGATATACGACAAATTTTGCATAATGATCTAAAGCTTATATATTGTGACTAAAAATTATTGATATTAGTTAAATATTTGAAGGTGGTAGAACCACGCTGAAGTTATTACTGGTTTCAGCATGAAAGGTCGGCTCGTCCGAGTAGTACCACCCGACCCACAGCAAACCAACGAGAAGTAACAGAGCTTGCATTGTTGCGTTTCGTTTGGTCGGTGAGAGCGCCGGAGGCCCAACCTCCCTTCCCTCTGCCCTTCTCCCTTCATATCTCCCCCTCCCCCAAACACAGGCTGGCAACGCACTTGCGACTCCCCTGGTGTTGCTAGTGTATATGGGTATATGGACGGCGGTGATTATTTAACATCAGGTGACTCACCTGATCGTTTGCCTCCTATGATATAAAATACATATTAATTATATACCAAAAATTTGAAAATATTTTGGTTTATAGATATTCAATATTAGTGGGTTTAAGTTAACAAGACTATTGTACTGGAAGTATTTCTATAGACTTAAGGCATGGTTGTGATTGTGAAGCGAACCATGGCAATGTGAAGGAGACAAACAACGCGAAATGAAAAAAAAAGAGGTGAGAAAAAGAAAAGAGAGTACGGTTCGTTAATTTGGCTTAGTAGACTTTTGACGTAGCTCTAAAGCAAAACGATTATGGTTGCAATATAAAAATACAGTCTAATTCTGTTATAACGACGTCGAAGGGACTACTCATATTTTGTCGTAAAAATCGATAGTCGTAACAACCGGTGATGTTCCTGAGATACGGCATTCAGCCAGGACCTTTGTTCTTTGTCAATATAACCGGTATGTTCTAAACGATGTTGCCATAAACGGTTTTGACTGTATTTATGTTTGGCTTGAATCTTCTTATGGTAGCGCTTTTATTCTGATCGGCAACCTTTTTGTATGACAAAAAGTAGTGGGGGTAAACATTGTGTCGGGTAGAGTGTTGAAACACCGGTTCACGTCCGAGCACCGAAGTTAAGCAATGTCGGACACAGCCAATACTTAGATGGGTGACCGCTTGGGAACGCCGTGTGACGCTAGTTGTCTGTTGTAATTTTTTAACTATAATGTTTTCTTGTAATACAAAAGTTACACTTCTATCGTGTATCTTTATAAATATTTAGCCTTTAAAAATGGTTACTGTGACTTGGCATTAGTAAATAGATATAACGTGTCGTGAAATTTTATACAGATTTTGTTATAAGGAACAAATCAGCCATACATTTTTTTCTCATAGGTAACGCATAATACGTCATAGAAGATCTGAAAAGGTACCACTTTTTCCAACTTAACTGACAAATATCATCATAATTTTACGTAATTCGTATATTATAATATAATAGAGGGTGTACGTCCATTTAGTATACTTTACTTTTCAAATAATAAAAGAATATATCAAACAGGTGCAGTGGTTATGGAGTTTACTTTCCTCATATAAGCAAACATACAAAATCCGCTCGGTCTCTTTGTAATATTAATATAGACAACCACTTTCAAGTCTTTCATATCCAATAAACTACCCCCTACCATCAAACTTAAACTGATTAAAAATCTGATCACTACTGCAGATTGTGACGAAGTTTAAAAAAGTTTTCGATTAATTACATTCATTGTGGCCAAAAAGTTGGCTCGTTATCGACGCTTCTCTTAAATTCAGGTTTAATTTAATGGTAAATCCCTTTCGTAAGTTTTGAAAAGATGTTCTCATTGATCTGTCACTTAAACTTTTTCTAATTAAAGGCGAAAGAAAGTATTTTATTAATAATCCTAACTAATATTATAAGAGTGAATGTGGATTTATATTGCATACACGTTGGCAAGTGTACAGAAAAGGATGTAGTGTTTCTACTATCCAAAAATAAATGAATCGTTCTTAAGGTACAAATTAAATCAAAATTAATACGAGCGAAACCAAGAGTAAATGTTAGTAAAGTGATTTGTTAATACAGTAGACCTTTGATCAAATTCAAGGGAAGTACAAAATATTTTAGTTTTTAATTTATCAAGGGTTTATGTTACACTCGCACTTTTGCCGTACACTTTCTTAAAGGCTAATTCATGATTTCTCGAAGTTTTGTAACCATTTTTTTTGTTTTTTTGGGGAAATCCCTTATGGATACGCGACCCTCCCGGGGGAGAGGGTGGGTTATGTCCGACTCGCACCGACCAAAACCCCACGGTATTGTTATAAACACTGTATTGTTGGGGCGGCAAGGGATCGATCTATGCTTCTCCCCTTGGAGAGCCGC
>MU160727.1:0-23352 GCA_015888305.1 Antheraea pernyi | reverse complement strand
ATATTTGTATGTGAGTCTGTATATATGTTTTATCGTGTATGTACTAATATTTATTTTATTATTTATTTATTTTATTTATGTATATATTTGACCTCTGTATATGCACTACCTACAAAACTATTTATTTATTCATTCAAGGTGAAGAACGGTTTTAATCTATATTATCTATACTAATATATATAGTTGAAGAGTTTGTTTGTTTGGTTGAACACGCTAATCTCAGGAACTACTGAACTGATTTGAGAAATTCTTGCAATGTTAGATAGCTCATTTATCGAGGAAGGCTTATAGGCTATATCATCACGCTAAGACCAATAGGAGCAGAGCACCAATGAAGAATGTTTCAAAATCGTTTTTTTTTCAATTTCAGAGCTTCCGCAATATGTTAGCGCTAGGCCAACGTAACTATTCCACGCGTATAGTATAGCATATATGCAGGTATATCCAAAATAGCGCGCAGTATGGAATGTGGACCTTACAAAAATATTGTAATTAGAAATGGTGAAGAACGGTTTTAATCTATATTATCTATACTAATATATATAGTTGAAGAGTTTGTTTGTTTGGTTGAACACGCTAATCTCAGGAACTACTGAACTGATTTGAGAAATTCTTGCAATGTTAGATAGCTCATTTATCGAGGAAGGCTTATAGGCTATATCATCACGCTAAGACCAATAGGAGCAGAGCACCAATGAAGAATGTTTCAAAATCGTTTATTTTTCCTTTTCAGTGCTTCCGCAGTATGTTAGCGCTAGGCCAAGGTAACTATTCCACGCGAACGATGTAGTATATCCATATATGTATGCAAGTATATCCAAAATAGCGCGCAGTATGGAATGTGGACCTTACAAAAATATTGTAATTAGAAATTTCAGGTCGAAATCCAATTTTATCATCGTGAATCTCTTTCGTAATGAACGGTTGGGGGCGCCGGGCGACGCAACGCCACGGTGTCGGTACCAACGGAAATTGTGCTAGGTTTTATCAAAACGCTTCCGTCGCGCGACCGCACCCACGTCCGCCGATACCGATATTTGCATCTATGCTTTTTGCGGTTTTGTGTTTTTCCACCGCTATCTATATACATACAATAGATATCGCAAAATGTATTCATTGATATCTATCTATACACATAACAGGAATGTAAATGTAACGTGACTGTACTTCATAAATTTTTGTGAAAAAAAAATAGTTGAAGGTGTTTTGGAATAAGTAATGGAATACATTTTTTTTTTATAGTAGCACGGCAAAATGACTGCACCCTGTCCGATGGTAAGCACAGTACAATCCAAAAATAATGGCGACCACCGAATGACACACTATCCATCACCGGTCGCCGCTGTCGTGCCGGCCTGCAAAATGCTGGATATGCGCAGGCTGATCCCGAAACGCGACCCGCATAAGCGAATCACTATGACGGGCTTTTTCGCCATATACATGGTGATTGCGACCCAGTGAAGTGAAACCCTACCACCCCGCTTTCGCCATTGCCTCGTTCGTTATTCAGCAGGGTGCACCACGTGCAGGTGAGGTTGGCTTGAATGTCTCAAGTCTTAGATGTTATTCGACACCATTTACACCGTTATTCGACACCCCTTACACCCCTTACACCCTAATTATTCGTCACCCCTTACGCCCCGTTATTCAACACCCCTTACATCCCATACATATGTTCTAGCGGGCCCGGCAGACGTTATCCCGCCCTGACAACGTTGACAAATTATATACCTTTCTCATGAATCATTTTATCTACTGTTGAAAACCGCATGCAAATCCCTTCAGTTGTTTATGAGTTTATCGAGAACAGACAGACAGACAGACAGACGTGGCAGAGGATTTAGTTTTAGTAGTGTAGTGATATAGATAACATATATTGCCTATATACTTTCTGGCGAAATATTTCTTAAAAATTAGATATATAGTTAATTTTTTTCTTGTTGTACTACGACGAAGTGACTACACTATGCCTGATGGTAGGCATAGTATAATCTAAAAACAATGGAAACCACCGAGAGACAAACTATCGCCGGACGCCGCTGACATGCCGGCCTGCGAAAGTGTCTCAACGTTGACAAATTATATACCTTTCTCATGAATCATTTTATCTACTGTTGAAAACCGCATGCAAATCCCTTCAGTTGCTTATGAGCTTATCGAGAACAGATAGACAGACAGACGTGGCAGAGGATTTTGTTTTAGTAGTGTAGTGATATAGATATATATAACATATGTTGACTATACTTTCTGGCGAAATATTTGTAAAAAATAGAAGTATAGGTTTTTTTTACTACGACGAAGTGACTGCACTATGCCTGATGGTAAGCATAGAACAATCTAAAAATATTATTTTTAAAACCACCGAGAGACAAACTATCCATCGCCGGTCGCCGCTGTCATGCCGGCCTGCGTAAGTGTCTCTTCGTGTTACACTTGAAGGACCCCATGTCATAGGTTCCTGGGAACAAACTGGCCGGGAGACTGCTCCACAGTCTCAGTCAGACTGTTCGTTGACATCTGTGATACAGTTGAACACTAGTACAGATGTCAACGATAATTACTATTGGTACGATGATAACCGGACGCCGCTGACATGCCGGCCTGCGAAAGTGTCTCTTCGTATTACGCTTGAAGGACCCCATGTCATAGGTTCCTTGGAACACACTGGTCGGGAGACTGTTCCACAGCTTCACGATACGGCAAAGATATGAATGAAATTGATGTACACTGGTAATAACGAACATGATTTATTAATTACTACCTTTTGCTTGCCGCTTCACTCGCGTTAATGTAGAGTTTTAAATGAAATGAAATTAACAATTTGGTATAGTACCATTTTTGTAAACAAAAATACCTTTTGCCCTTATATGTATCTGTGACAACGTGTGTACAAAGTTGTATGATTATCGGTTGTGTAGCTATGAGCGTAATAGCGTATAAGCGTAACAAACAATTTCATGTTCATATCAATAATATCAGTGAGAGTAAATAGATAAAATGACCATTCGGAGTCAAATTATTTTTAATATTATATTTATCTCTCATATGAGACGAGCACTTTAACTGTTTTAGATATTTATCAAATCACAAGCCGTCTCCTACTGTTTATTATAAGAACAAAAAAGTATATTATTAAAAGTTAACTTCATAATTTCTTAATCTATTTAACAGAATATGTCACACAGTACGCGTGTTGTCCTTCTAAATAAGTATTATTTAAACTTTTCAGTCCCTGTAAAACTTTACAAACATCTAGCCTACCATTGTAGTTGCTCAACGGGCTGCAAGCACACACACCAAAACAAACAAATTTGCTTTTCATAACGATACTTCGTTCATTAATTTAAAAACAAAATTCATTTTAGAATTTTGTTTGAAATAAAGGAATTCTAAACCTGTAACCTCATTTTTTAAATAAACAAAAAACAAAGTATAAAGTACCTGTAATAAATTGCAAATCATTGTGTTTTAATAATCTTCACTACATAGTATAAAACAAAGTCGCTTTCTCTGTCCCTATATCCCTATGTAAGCTTAAATCTTTAAAACTACGCAACAGATTTTGATGCGGTTTTTTTTAATAGATAGAGTTATCGAAGAGGAAGGTTTATATGTGTAATAATACCCATTAAATAGTAGAGAAATACTATTATTTTTAAGGTTTCTAATGTGATGTCGTCAATAATTACATAACCGATTCGATGCAGACGAAGTTGCACGGGTCAGCTAGTTATATATAAATTTATTCTGTACGTGTGTATGTCACTGAACTCCTCCTAAACGGCTGGACCGATTTTGATGAAATTTTGTGTGCGTTTTCGAGTGGATCCGAGAATGGTTTAGATTCAGACAATTAGAACCGGTAGGTGGCACTGCGGTTGACTTTAGATTTTTTTTATTATCAAGGCAGGACAACGTCCGCCGGGACCGCTAGTATGCATATAATTTTTAAGATGTATGTAACGAGAATTTAAGAAATGAGTTGATAAATTATCATTCTTATATTTTTCTTCTAGACATTACCGGTGTGAGGAAATATATGAAATAAATAAATTAAATGAACGTTCTTCAATCGTTCCAGTACTATAATGGAGATTATATCTAGTACAACAAACAGCATCCTACGTTTTTTTTATTTTCGAATAAACTACTACGCTATTGGTCTAGCAAGGCCTTACCAGCTTCAGCGGACTACAGAGCATCCTGCATAATCACACGCATAAAGAACTTTATAGACCCACTCAATTTTAGTAATAACGGATCATAAAACGAAATAAGAAATCTTGTTCCAAAACACATCTTTAACGTTTGTGCTATACCATACTTTTGATTGGCCAATTGTCGAAGTTTGGCATTTTTTTTTATCTCAATTTTTTTCCCCCAATATATAATAAACTGCGAATGTGTACAAATACGTCATTACGTATTAAATTTCGATTTACTAAAATACATATAACTTACAGTCCTCGTCAATATTTTATGCTGAATATCAAATCAAATCAAAAAAATTTATTACAGACAAAAAAGTCCATTGGTTAGTATACACACAACTTAGAAAATATTGTTAGTACTTACATCTGTAATGCATACGGAATATGCATGTATCAGGCAACAGCCAAAGCCGAGGTGTGCCACGCACCCTTGAGCTATTTGTCAAAGTAAAATCGGCTGAGTGCCTTAAGCGCTCGCCTTAGTAGTCCGGTGAAGCTGTTAAGACCTTGCTTGGTCAATAGCGTAATCAGTTCGAAAAAAAAAAAACATACGGAATAGTAACAAAGTTAAAATAATATTATAGGACACTAAATTTAATATTATCCTTAATTTGTCCCAATATTATACTGTTATGTGGCTGTGCTGTTACTGAATTTAATTAATTGGTTTGAAAACCGCTGATTGAGTAATTTATAACAAAATCCGCGTAAAGATTATGAAATGTTATCCATGTTACTACAGCCTTCAAATAAATCCGTAATCATTAGGATATTATTGGTAATATATTGTTACATCATGTGTTATATATTCATTTTCGATTTACTGAAATTCATATTACATATAACTTACAATCCTCGTCAATACTTTTGGCTGATTTGAATATCGCCGTAAGTTCGGACTTGCGCATAATATAGTCATAATTATTTAACAAAGTTAAAAAATATTATAGGAAACTAAAATTGATGTTAGATATCCTTAATTTGTGTCAATTGTATACTGTGATTGGTTTTGAAACCGCTGGTTGAGTAATTTGTAACAAAATAGTTAAATGCGTGTAGAGATTTTAAAATCTTATCTGTATAAGTTATATATAGCTTCAAAAGAATACTTTAACCATTAAAATATCGTTGCTAATGTTGTTAAATCTTGTACAAATAGTACAAACTTGTCACAAATAAATAACGGATAACTCATTAACCGCGGGATCGAGATATAATTCAAGTGTTTGGTATATTTAATGTAAATAATATTTGTGGTAATAAAACTTTTTATATTGTACCAAAATGATTACTATATAGTCTAATTGTTGAGATATTTACACATACCTATAGAAAACGTCAATGTTTTTGACCGCTCTGCATATAACCTTTGTGCTTGCGCCTAATTTTAGTCAAAGGTTGAACACAAAACAAAGACAGAACGTATTTATATATCCTTAAGTTATCTGTTATGCATATAATTTTTTTTTATTTCATATGAGACAAACGGACAGGTGGGTCATCTGATGTTAAGTTATCACCACCGTCCATAGACACTTGCAACACTAGGGGAGTCGCACGTGCGTTGTCAGCCTGTGTTGGGGGAGGGAAGGGGGAAAGGACAGGAGGAAGGGGAAGAGAGTTGGGCCTCCAGCGCTCTCACTGACCGAACGAAACGCAACAATGCAAACATTGGTCCTTCACGTCGGTTTTCTGTGAGAGGGTGGTACTACCCCGGACGAGCCGACCCATTCATGCTGAAACCAGTAATAGCTTCAGCGTGGCCCTACCACCAACAAGAATACAGATACCTACAATATTATACGTATTTATACATAGTTTTGTTTTGCATACCTATGTTCAGAGCAGTCAAAAAGTTTGATGACCTTTACTCAGTAATCATCTCTATTTATGGCAATTGTTGGAATACAGCATAACATGTGTTTTCAGTATGAACGTAAGTGGTGAATTATAGTTCAGTGTGATTACAAAATATCTAATATAATAAATATTATTATCCAAAATCGCTTTTCGTGTCGGTCGCCTCTTTGTACTTCTAAATTACACGAAGAGTTATGAAACGGCTTTCATTAGCATAAAGAAAATTTCTTCCAAAAGACTGATATGTATAAATACTTATATATTTATATAGATTAGAGTAAAGTCGACACATTCTAATGAAGTGGAAAAAAGTAGTTTAATAGATTAGATAAGAAAAAAGTGAATTCTTTTTTAGACAATATCTCTAAGAACTTTACGAGATTTTTTTATAGTGAGTTCTCAGTTAATCTTTTTCAAAAGTAGTTAGGAGCATCGTGTTGGCTGCTCCATTGTTTTTGTAAACAATACATAGAGACAGCTACGTAGAGATTATTTTAATTCCAGCTCGACTTCGGAGTAGTCTCTTCGTAACACGGCAAATAAAATTGTATATTTTTTCCAGAAACAATTATTTTGCTATCATACTATCATACGAATGTACATATAATCATTTAATAAGGGCAGTGTGTTCGTCTTACAATATATAGGGTTATTTAATTTAACCTTGCAAAAGTGATTAAATTCTAGAAAAAAATATAAGCACAATAATCTGAATACTTGAGATTATAAGACACCTTACTCCTTGACGCCTGTTTTATAGTATATAACTTTAAACGAACGAATTGTAATTGCTTTATAAAATTTAATATAAAAACTAAGAGAGTTTCTAAAGATATACTAACATACCTAATATTTTTTAAATATAATTCATAGAGTTAAAAAAAATTAAATGAAAGAGCGTAATATTATTGTCTAAATATATATTACGTCTTTTAAATATAATAACAAATTATTGAAGTTTTATTACATAGAAAATAATAGGTGTTTTAAGAACAATTTGAAGGTAATAATCGCCTTCGTTAGACTCGGACAAAACAAACAAAAACAAAGTTTCGAAAACGAATAATTTTGCATAAAGGAATTCGATTGGCTGTCAAAAACCAATGGATCACGGATCACTTACCTCATGTGCATCAGGTAACGTCAGCACGCATCATGCAACCCAGCACGTTATTATTTCATGCAACGCAAGAGGGCGCGAGAGAGACGGCGAGAAATGCTCCTAAATAACTTTTTAAGGGAGCGCTTAGAAACGAGCGCAGCGCGAGCCGCGGGAACCGGCGATTCATTAAGAACAAGCGTGGAGCCTGCGAACCGTTCACCCCTCGCTCCTCGACGTCCCCTAGTAGAAAGCCGAATGCGCATGCTCCCGTCTACAGTCCAATGGCGGTCCTGTTGCTTCTGACGGCAGCACAACGTTAAAACGTTATGAATACGTTTAATCGCCGCTGAATCTTTTGACAATCGCGATAATCTACATTAAGATTAGGACAACTTTTGCGGACGCGTCCACCAGCGTATTGTTTGCGTCGAGATGTTCCTAGATCTTCTGCGGGAGACGTCTTGATATCCATCTGAAGTTGCCTTCCTTTCGAAACTTTTTCACTTTAAAGAGATTATGTTTCGTTTAATTATTTAAAATAATATTAAAATAAGATTTAGCATCTTGGTTATACTATTAGAGAATATACATAAAGCTTTTAATCGGATAATAGTAAATGAAACTTCACCCACTGGAAAAACATACGGTCCGTATTCTACCTAACTCTTACGCGCTGTACCTCCATCAGCCGAACAAGCTTCATCTAAATCCCTTAAATACGCTACCCAGATATTTATGGCAGGGCTAATAGCATCAGTTAAGCCGGAGTAAAAGGCTCGGCAATTTTTAGTAATACCTGTAGATATATGTTAACTTTTATTTATATCTAATTACTTAAACGACCGTAAAATAAATCACATGAATTATTTTTATTACAGTAAATACTTAAATAAATTTCGGAACAACTTTAATATTTTTTCCTTATCTGTATATAAATAATTATAACTAAAAGCGTGTTTAGAATGTTATTATCGTAATTATAAGGGCTCGCTTTTATCTTTTAGAAAAGAAAATCAGACGAATGAATACCCTTGAGCATTCCAGATTCATCCTTTGAGAAGAAATTTCTTAGATAAAGAAAAATGTGTACGCAAAAAATATGATACCGCAAAATAAAACGATTCAAAAGAATTCTTTGCAAATTAATTTTTCATGTAAAATATTAGGCATTTGTATAATGATTGAAGCTGTTGGGTTTAAGGGACGAGAAGGCATATTCTTTCATCACATTGACTTACGTCATAGATGTTAAAGGTATAATAAGGGTTCAAATGTACTCGGAAAACTAGTGTTCTTCTGATGATTATGATAACTAGATGTCTTTTTAAAAATAAGTTATATTGATAATGCTAACTTATTCAACTCCACCAACAAAAACTCAAAATAATAATAAAATAAATAATAATAAAATATTTTATTGCCAAACAACTTATCTTAGGCTTAAATATATTGATAATATAACAATGTTTCTTTCTACTTATGTACTAGATTATACATTGATCTCCACACTAGGCTCGAGGCCTGTCTTGTGTATTTCTACTTCAGGACGATTTGTCTATCCGATTAACAGCGTTTTAACCGCGCTCGCGTGTGTTCGTGTGTGTGTCCGATTGTGTATGGTTATGTAAATATATGTCATATGATCACTTTTAAAAGCTCTTCAGTGTGTTTATAACTTAAAGTTTGAAGCCATGAATGGATCTTGTGTCTTGCTTCCCATGGGTTACAGCCCTGGATGTTACAGTATTTGTTTACTTTATTGTATAAAAATGGATGGAGAAAGTAACTAAATCTTCTTGCAAAAGACGATTTTACTTTTGGTATGAACACATTAAAGACTCTAGAATTAATCATGGTTTTGTAATCGGGGGAGTGTAGTATAATGTAGTGATGTTGTGTGGTGGCTTTGGCTATGAACAGTTTGCGAATGCTCAAGATTTTACTTTCTTTATATAGTAGATCTGTCGGATATCTATAAGGCTTATTAAACATAACTTTAATAATTGATCCTTGGGCTCTTTCCAATGTAATCATTTTTGTAGTTGCTATATCGTATATATATATAATCAATATATAGTTTATGTATTAAAGTATAAACTTTAGAGGTTTTAGAGATGGTGTTCAAATCTCTAATGACTAATTTTTATTTAAATGAATTTTATTTCAACTTGAGGGTAAGGAAGCAAAAATAAAAATTTGGCGTACGACGATTTATTTCACAAGAGAGTGCGCGGTACAGTGCATTAACTTATATACAATATAATTATTACTAATAATTATGTCGGTCAACGGATTATGATGCTGGCGCGTTGAGCACGGCGATTGGCCATCATGTGTGGCCATTTAAAAAGCGCGTGTTTTAGCCCATAGTTCTGTAATGATTTGTTATCGCTCGTGGAGCGTTTGAACGGCCTAGCCTACTATCCTATTTCTTATGATAGTAGACTAGTTATACGTTCACTACAATACCATGTTTAGTGAATCAAATACTCTTCTCCAATATTGTCCTCTTATATCAGATAACGGATTATATCCCGACTAATATTATAAATGCGAATGTACGTTTGTTTCTTACGCTTTCACACCTGAATTGATTACACGCCTTATCTTTATGAAATTTGGCATAGACGTTGTCACGGATACAAAAATATATAGGGGCCTTTCATACACAAAAAAGCACTGTGTTCCCGAGGGATAGATTAAATCTACCTCAACGCGAGCATAGCCGAAGGAAAAACTAGTACAATATAAAATTAAATACTGGCCAATTATAGGCGTGCCATAGTGTAAAACAATGTAACACCACATAGTACAAAAATGTTTTTTTTTTTCAATATCAAATGAAGATGCGTATAATCCGGTATGTAACTGTCAAGGCATTAAATACCTTTTTTATTCTTTATACTCTTATTATAAATAGCTTCTTGTAGAACAAGATAGAACGATTTTATTATGTAACACATGTGTATATATATGTAATGAAATTATTACGTATCGAATAATACATGCGATCCTTACGATGAGATAAGATAACGTAATGAAAATATATATGAACCACTTAGCTCCAAACAATTTTTTAGAATAATTGTTATGATAGTATTATAGTTATTTATAAGCACTTTTTAAAGAGAATGTATTTCTGTCTATATGGGGTGAACAAAACGAGATAAAAAAAAATTTTAGCACGACAAAATGACTGCTCTATGCCTGATGGTAAGCGCAATACTATCCAAAAACAATGGCGACCATCGAGTGACACACTATCCATCGCCGGTCGCCGCTGTCATGCCGGCCTGCGAATAGCTGGATATGCACAGGCTGATCCCGAAACGCGACCCGCAGGAGCGAATCACTATGATGGGCTTTTGCCATATACATGGTGGTTGCGACCCACTCAGGCTGTAAAACCGTACCACCCCGCAATACTACCCTGCAATAAATATATTATAACAATTTAACTTCAGATGTATTTTACAACGTACATTCTTGTGAAATAATTGTTTAAGTCGAATCCACAAGCTTTGTAATTCACAGGGATTTATTTTCAATATGTGATTTCTCGCAATAATATGTTGGTCCTCCTGAAAACCAATTACAATTTTTCACGTAACATTCGATGGAAACTTTAATGACGCAGATATAATAATAATGTCTAGACTTTTAATATGTTAAAATTCGTAAGTCTACCCTAAAGTCTGTTTCGATAAATATTTACCACATTTCAAGTAAATGAAGCGAACTAAAGACATTAAAAGGGTCGGCCAAAAGCACAGGTGTGTAAAATCAAACATAGACACCTACGTAAATAACTATCGGGCCGAAATACATTAACGTAATCCTTTCTACTTAATGCCAGAATACAAACACTTAGATACAACAAAATAACAGACAAATTTGCATGTATGCGTAAAAGGAATGTAGTCATTAATACTTGCCAATACTTTAAGTAGAAAGTGTTTTGAGTAACAAAGACATACATCAGTAAGGACGCTATATGTAATGTAGGAACTACACGTACGCCGTACTACGTATACGTTACTAAACGATACATTAACGTAATCCTTTCTACTTAATGACTACATACAATAAACTGACAAACAAATTCACATTTATGTGTAAGAGGAATGTAGACATTAATATTGCCAATACTTTAAGTAGAAAGTGTTTTGAGTAACAAAGACATACATCAGTAAGGACGCTATATGTAATGTAGGAACTACACGTACGCCGTACTACGTATACGTTACTAAACGATACATTAACGTAATCCTTTCTACTTAATAACTACATACAATAAACTGACAAACAAATTCACATTTATGTGTAAGAGGAATGTAGTCATTAATACTTGCCAATACTTTAAGTAGAAAGTGTTTTGAGTAACAAAGGCATACATCAGTAAGGACGCTATATGTAATGTAGGAACTACACGTACGCCGTACTACGTATACGTTACTAAACGATACATTAACGTAATCCTTTCTACTTAATGACTACATACAATAAACTGACAAACAAATTCACATTTATGTGTAAGAGGAATGTAGTCATTAATACTTCCCAATACTTTAAGTAGAAAGTGTTTTGAGTAACAAAGACATACATCAGTAAGGACGCTATATGTAATGTAGGAACTACACGTACGCCGTACTACGTATACGTTACTCAACGATACATTAACGTAATCCTTTCTACTTAATGACTACATACAATAAACTGACAAACAAATTCATATTTATGTGTAAGAGGAATGTAGTCATTAATACTTGCCAATACTTTAAGTAGAAAGTGTTTTGAGTAACAAAGACATACATCAGTAAGGACGCTATATGTAATGTAGGAACTACACGTACGCCGTACTACGTATACGTTACTAAACGATACATTAACGTAATCCTTTCTACTTAATGACTACATACAATAAACTGACAAACAAATTCACATTTATGTGTAAGAGGAATGTAGTCATTAATACTTGCCAATACTTTAAGTAGAAAGTGTTTTGAGTAACAAAGACATACATCAGTAAGGACGCTATATGTAATGTAGGAACTACACGTACGCCGTACTACGTATACGTTAATAAACGATACATTAACGTAATCCTTTCTACTTAATGACTACATACAATAAACTGACAAACAAATTCACATTTATGTGTAAAAGGAATGTGTAGTCATTAATACTTCCCAATATTTTTTACTACAAAGTGTTTTGAAATAACAAAGACATAATTTAGTAAGGACACTATACTCGTATGTGATGTAGGAACCACACGTACACCGTACTAGTAAGTACACATTACTAAGCGAATAATAGTATTCAACGTGGAATAATAGCTTCTTATAATAATAGAATTCTTAATAGAAATTCAGAGATTCCATCTTCCAAGCCACTAATATATCAATTAAACTAAGTAAGTACACATTACTAAGCGAATAATAGTATTCAACGTGGAATAATAGCTTCTTATAATAATAGAATTCTTAATAGAAATTCAGAGATTCCATCTTCCAAGCCACTAATATATCAATTAAACTATCTCGCAAAAAGCTATACTACATCCTCACACAGTAATACGTACTTTGACTCCTGGAATTGAATCTCAGAACACATAATGAAGCTGTCAGTGCCGTCGAGAAATTAATTCAAAGAACCTGTTGGAGATAAACGGATTTTAATGAGATATAAAAAGTTGAAATACCAAACTTTACTGATAAGTTCTTGTTGTCTAATTGAGATGAGTAGTGATCGTGTAGCGGTCGAAATTCTGTCATAATTCATTTATTATTTAAGTTTCAATATGAAACAATTCAATATTAAACAACATTTTCCAATTTTCAACACTAAAATTCGTCAAAATCTACTAAACAAAAAAAACGATTGAGAGATAGAGGACGAAATGTACTTAACTGTTTACCTCTGCTTATAGAGTATTTATTTCTAAAAGGCAATAATATAATGTATAGAGAGATAGAAAAATAATTAATGGAACTGTTATATTATTTTACAAAAATTACTCTGTCGTTGAGTGATTTAATGTTTTGTATTGTATTGCAATTTATAAGAATCACACGATAATGAAACGAATATTGGTTATTTGTGTGCTATTTTCAGTGTAATCATCGTGAAATCTTCTCTTTCTCACTCATTTTAATTGCTGAATCATGTTTGCTACCTCACACGTGGTACAGAGGTGGTAGAGCCACGCTGAAGCTATTACTGGTTTCAGCATGGATGGGTCGGCTCGCCCGGGGTACTACCACCCTTTCGCAGAAAACCGACGTGAAGTAACAGTGCTTGCTTTGTTGCGTTTCGTTCGGTCAGTGAGAGTACCGGATAACCCACCTCCCCTCACCCTTTCCCCCTCCCCCTCGCCTAACACAGGGTGGCAACGCGCTTGCGACTCTTCTGGTGTTGCAAGTGTTTATGGACGGTGGTGATCACTTAACATCAGCTGACCCAAATGTTCGGTTGTCTCTAATGATATAAAAAAAAACACGTTAAAATAACACCCGACGACAATTGCGATTGTCAATACTAACATCTGACAACGGACATGTAATCAACAGCACAATTATTATACCTTTTTATACATTATAAATTGCATAGAAATAATGCATTATATTATATTAAATTTCTATTATTAGTCATCATTTCAACCTATAGACGTCCACTGCTGGACATAGACCTCACCAAGCTTTCTCTACAGCGTGCAATTCTGTACCGCCTGTAACCAACAGCTCCCCGCAATCTTTATAATATAATCCGTCCATCTGCATTTTCCGGTACTAGGTCGCTACTCTAGAACTTTTTGCTCCAGCGGTCTATTCTCCTTCGAGCTATATGCCATGCCCAATGCCACTTCAACTGTGCTACTTAGTGAGCTATGTTGGCATCTTTAGTTCTCCTACGGATCTCCTCATTTCTAATTCGATCAGAAACCTGAGAAATCGAGATCGAGAATCGTAACCACGAAAATACAAATTATTACCATAAAGAAAGTTATCTAAGCCTATTTTTGCTGAAAGCAAAATTTCATGAGGATTGGCTGACTAGTTAAAGCCTGAATGCGTAACCAACAAACAAAAATATCGCATTTATAATATTTAGAATAATACAAAAAAGAACTAACACAGCGAAATAATTAGATATGATATTGTGATAATGTCGCGAAGTATCTTTGAATGCGATTTAATGGTTAAAATAACCCTATGAGTACTTTAGTGTGAATTACGATCAAACGAATTGCAACGGTTTTATACCGGCTCATGGAAAAGCACATTGAAAGGGGACCAATAAAATATGCAGATTTGACTGCGGTCGTATTTTTCTCGGTGTAATCTGCATTATTCAGGCTTTGTCACGAACTTCGACAGTTTAACAGAGTTTATCTCTCGCCTTGCAAATTGAGGTACGACTTTAAGACAAACGGCAGTCACTTTCATTATCATAATGGACCTCGACCGATTCTTTGTTGGTGAGCCGAGGATGGATTCTAAACTGACGTTTTTACTTAGGATAGATCCTCGATCTTGCTTAGTCCTTACACATTTATCTGTTTGTTCATTTAATACATCCTTACACAAATGTTTTAATCTACGCTTTCAGTTATTTTCCTCTTCTTTATTTAATTAAGGATAATATGGTATTTTTCAACACGATCCTATGACTTTAATAGAGGCTAGCTCTTAGCCGCGACTTCGTACGGGTTGGTTATTATCTTAATAATAGTATATTTTATTTACAGAGGAAAAAAACATAAGTACCATTCCGCTTGTGTCACTTCTCTTCGTTTAGATGTTGTAACTACTATTTGTTTTGTATACACTAACTTTTCTTTCTTCTGTATAAAATAACAGAATACATTATTATATTTATTATATTTTACATACTTATATAAATTACATCTCGTTATTTTACGTTTACTTATAATTACGAATTTAATACAAAATAACAGTAGTATATGTAGAATTTTGATATATCAATGTGACTTTTTATTATACCACATAACCTACTTACTCATTGGAATGTAATGACCTAGTTGTGCCCGCGACTTCGTCCGTGCGAAACCTTATGTAAAAAACAGCGATTAATACTTATCTACTTTTCTCTCGTACTTAAGTCGCGTTATCATTAAAAGTCAACTTTTCATAGACCGAACCGATTTTATTGAAACCAAGATGCTTGTTCATACAAACAGAGAGACAGACATTTCTTGGAATTAATTTTCTTGGAATAATTGATTGGAATGTATTTTATTACCTATTCTTAGACACCAGCAACAATTTCTTTTACAAATATCTAAAACGAACAGACAAGTTGGATTTATATTCTTGTTATATGTATAGATATAACTCACTTATGGTCGGTTTCTGAGATACTCGGTTAAACTACCAATAGTTATTGACTCAACAAAGTTAACCATAAGATAAACTGTCAAACAGTCCGTTGACTTTTACTGATATTTATATGATTGTGTGTCCAGAAACGTAACCTGTCAATTATCGAACTGATAACGCTATTGAACAGATAAACTGTAATTAAAGTACCTCAGAAACCGGGCATTACTCATGTAATTATATGATGAATCTAAACTTCTAATAATATTAACTGTAATAATAAATAATATACGCATTAGGTTTGTGTAGAATCAATAGTCCAATCGTGGGCAAGCTCGTACCATTCTATCAGCGATTAGTTTTGGTCTACCGGGCACAAGCTCACTCCTTCCCGATAGAACCTGTTCGTGGATGAATTACTGCTTACCTAACATATACTCATATAGTATATGTTACAATTGTGCTCGTTTATATGAAATAATACTTCTATATTTAAGTTACCTTGTATAAAAGTTATAAAGAATTAATCTATAACATAATAAAAATAATTTTATACAGTCGTACAAATGTTGGGTATTCCAATGGGGTTCCAATTTTAACAACTTAGTTTTTAGTAGGATGAAATGTAATATCATGTAGAATAAAAGATAAGATAAGAAAACTTGATAGAAGTATACTTTAAAAAAAACACATTTTTTATGTGTAAATAATATTAAAGCATCCGTTGTGTATCCTACCTTTGTCTGAAAGCGGTGTTAATGAGATTGTTATTGGCTAGAGATATCATTAGAGAAATTTTAGAAGTATTACCAAGTTTTATATATTATTATACTTGTAATGTAATGCTAGCTATCAGTATTATATTTGAGAGAGACAACATAACGTCCGTAAACAGCTAAGTAGCAATAATTAAGCTGTTAATTAAAATATACAATTAATTCGAAGGCAGTTCTCATAAAACAACATAGTTATTTTCACGACAACGAAGATAGGACCACCAGTTAATGTATATGTTAATGCCATAATTTATGTAAATAATAAAAAAATACATTTGATCATTTATAACCTATATAAATAAAATGAAAGAAGTATGTAATTGTGCGCGCATCACTTAAAAGCTATTGAAAAAATCTCGATCAATTTACTTTGTTTACTTCTTCGACACATGGTCGTTATCTAGAGAATTGCCGAAATATTTAACCAATATAATACATGAAAAAGTTCTCCATTTGTTAGTGACATCTCGTTAAAATCTTTTAACCAGTATCGCAGATTACGAATTCAAATTTTAACACTTAAATTTCGTTTATATTGACTGCAAATTGATAAGTCTCTGCTAGTTTATCAGATATCGAGAGTGGTTGTCTTATTTAAAAAAGAATTTGGCTTCATTGTCTACGTTATATTTTTTGAAAGTAACTATATATTTTTGTAGAATGCCCTATTTTTTCTAACTTTCTTTTGACTATACGAGTATAGAATTGAATTAAATGATAGTTATATAACTATAAAAGATATGGATTAATTCTGTGATGAACAATACCTATATTTATATACACACATCAAAAAAGTCTAAGCAACATGCGTGATATTACAAATTTTACCATTTATATTAATTAATTTCTAAGTATTTACTCAAACAAACTTAACTTTAACTTAAGTAAACTTTTTTGTTATTGATGACATACTGGCTGGTTGTAAAAAAAAATGATTATGTTTTGTTTATTTCATAAAATTCAAATGACTTTGAATTTGTTTGAATTTAAGTGCGTTTTAATTGCTACGTTTAGTCTTGATTTTATAATGTTACCAACCATTTAAATAAAGTTAGCGACAAAATTGAATTGTTAGATATTCTTTACGTCATGAAGCGATGTCATTTGATGGCAGATGAAATGCAAAGAGCTGTAGGGATGGTGCAAGCGGGAAGTAATCAATCTCAGGTGTCTCGACATTTTGGCATTCATAGAAGTGTTATTTGTCGTCTTTGGCAGCGCTACAATAATGCAGGAGATCCCGCTGAACAGCATCCAGGCCGTAAAAGGAGTACAACACTCGGCAAGACCGGTACATACAACTGACTGCAAGACGCCAGCCGATGTTAACCGCTCGAGAGATAAGTTTGAGGCTACAAATTTCAAGTGGTGTTGATGTAAGTCCTCAAACTGTGCGAAATCGACTGCATGAGTACGGCCTACGAGCTCGACGCCCAATCAGGTGCCCACCGATACGTCACGGGAATCGCGCTCGTCGATATGAATGGTGTAGAGAACGCATAACATGGACCCAGGAACAATGGGATAAAATTATGTTTTCCGATGAGTCGCGATTCGGGTTTAAGCCTGATACAAGAAGGGTGCGAGTGTATCGTCGGCCCGGAAATACTGAAAGGCTCAGGTGCGTTCAGGAAGTTCATCCATACAGCGGCTCAACAGTTATGTTATGGGCGGGTATTATGAAGAACAGGCGAACTGAGCTCGTTTTTGTAAATGGAAACATGAATGCTGAAAATTACATTGAGGATATTCTCAGACCTTATGTCTACCCATTTGCACAAACATGGCTCCTATTTTAGGTTAATGCATGACAATGCATGTTCACATACAGCTTGGCGAACCAGTGAATACTTTGCAACGGAGAACATCCGGGTATTGCCCTGGCATGCACAATCGCCAGATCTCAACCCCATCGAACACGCATGTGACATGCTCCAGAGACGTGTTTTGAAGGACTTGGACGGAGCGACAACAACCCAACAGCTGAAGGATTTGCTACAATTCTATTGAGAGCGAATACCGCAAGATGACATAAACAGTCTCATTAATTCAATGAATAATCGTTGCCGACAAGTTCTGAATAGCAGAGGAGACCATAGTTTGTATTAAATTGTTCTATTCTTTCACAATAAATACATTTTCTTTAGAAATTTCATTTTATAAGAAATAAGTTTAGTTTCTTATGTATCTTAGTTTCTACAGTATATTCTAATATTGTTTATTTCTGTTATTAAAAGAACTTATAAAGACAACAGCTGTTATTTTTACATCATAGAACCCTAAAGATATTATTTTAAAAATAAAATACAACGTTATAATGTGAAGAACCATCCTAAAATTTAAATTAGTACATGTTGCTTAGACTTTTTTGATGAGTGTATTTAGCAAAACTGTATTAACAAGGAATATAAGCGAAGAAAGATGTGTCTATGTGATAAAATATGGTACAACACTAGTCCTATATTCCGAAGAATTAAAGGGGTTATCACAATGCAATTATTGCATTACGATATATTGCTTCCCCAGGAATTGATACTGATTGTAGCAATTATGTTTTAGCCTTTCGATGCAGCATTCAAGGTACA
Source organism: Antheraea pernyi (assembly GCA_015888305.1). Taxonomy (NCBI): domain Eukaryota; kingdom Metazoa; phylum Arthropoda; class Insecta; order Lepidoptera; family Saturniidae; genus Antheraea; species Antheraea pernyi. The sequence continues at coordinate 4,476 of MU160727.1, read as the reverse complement.
GAACTGAGGAGTGTTCACTTTTCTCTTAGTTCTTTTCTTCTTTATATACCAACAAATGTATTAATAATGAAAACTATATAGGCAAACTAATTTAATGTATCGTTTTACTTAGAGTAAAATGCAGGCATATTCGAGTAGAAGAATTAAGACAAAAATTACTCAATAACAATAATTTATGCATAAATGGTGATCACTTACTTATAACAGTAAAAAGTAAACATTAGTATTATACTCAGATAAATCCAGAATTATTACATTATTAATGAGAAGAACAGAAGATCTGACAAAGTGACTAAAAAACTTTGAACCTCAGATTTGTAACAAAAAATGTGACAAGTCATCAAATCTACATATTTTATTAGACTCTCCCTCGCAAACTCCGACCCTCTGTTCGTTCAAATCGTTGAGGTTTAGAGATGTCACTTTTTACCTGAAAAAATATCGATAGTTATCAATTTATTGATTGTTTTTTCACACTTTACGTGATCGTTCCTACATATATATACAGAGACAAGATAGTTAAGTATAACTTACTCCTCTGGTTCTCAACCAATTTCTTTTGTTTTACTTTAGTATATGTGATTATATCATAAAATCTCATTATATAAAGACAGTACAAGCAGAATTGATTAAATATGACTGATTAATAAGAGGGGCGATTTTTGTAGGTGGTAGAGCCACGCTGAAGCTACTTATTTTTTTTCATTAAACAGAGAAACAGTATATCTAAAGAACAATAGGATTATATTAAGAACATTAGTAATAATCTAATAGTTAAATTTTATAGGTGGTAGAGCCACGCTGTAATTACTACTGGTTTCAGCATGAATGGGTCGGCTCGTCCTTAGTACCACCCTCTCGCAGAAAACCGACGTGAAGTAACAGTGCTTACATTGTTGCGTTTCGTTCGGTCAGTGAGAGCACTGGAGGCCATATCCCCTTTCCCCGCTTCCCTCCCTCCCCACTTCTCTCCATCCTCCCCCCTCTCCAAACACAGACTGGCGACGAACTTGCGACTCCCCTGGTGTTGCTAGTAGCTATGGACGGCGGTGATCATCAGGTGACAGGCCCGTTCGTTTGCCATCTATAATGTAAAAAAAAATACACGCCAGAGTGCTTTTAATTAGTTAATTAAAATAAATAGTGGGCCCATATGTATCAACTTAATAGATGAATAATCTTCGTGACGTCGCACAAAGGTGTGACTTATTTACGTTAAAATGAATACATAATTTAGATATAATACAATGGACCCTTTATATAGACACTTTCAGGTTTCAATAAAAATTAGTAAGCAATACTTACTAAAACAATCTTAATAAAAAAAATATACGAAAACTAGCAATTCTCACAAAATTATAATAAGTAGTGGCCAACATGGCTCTTATTTCATCGTAAATTCTTTTACTATAAATCTATCATTATTTCATCTTTTATCATTAAATTTAATATCTACGTAAACCTAATAAGAAGTAATGAGTAATGACCAAAGTGGGAATTGATACTTACAATACCATAAAGTAATTAAACCAAGTATTTGAACAGAAACGTAAAATTATAATGACACCAAAATAAATTGTAAATTACCCATTACCCAAATTACCAATAATAATTACCATCTATTATATAAAAATAGGCATATACAATTTAAAAAAATAGTGCGTGGAGTCTCTCCGCGCTGAAGAAGTGAAACTTCGAAATGTGGAAATGAAAATAGGAAGGGGTAGAAATTGATTTCTAATGAAATCATATTTTTTCTTTAAGACAAACTTTGTTAACATTGCTTACAATTCACAATTGATCGTATCTTTTAACTATCATTTTCGAGTGGAGAAATATCCAAATCTATAACATTTACAATTGGATTTGTGTGTGGTATACGTGTGAGTGTGAGATACGAAATGTTTTGATTATTTTTCTCGCTCTGTCTCTTTCTATTCCCCCTCCCCAGGAGCGTTGAACGTTTAACGCAACAGTACTTTCATACCCCCTCCATGGTAGCGTTAAACGTTTAACGCAACCTTGTTGGAAGTCGCATTAGAAGTTTCTCTTCAAAATGTCGATAATCGTAGTAAATGTGACAGTTGGACAGCACAACCCAATATTACAGGACTTTCAAATGGGTATCAGTGGCAAGCCGGTGCGGCACGGCGCGACGCAACGAGGCGAGGCGCGGGTAAGTCGCGGCGACCAGCCGACTCTACTGCGGCGACATTTCATAAAGAACACTTTTATACCCAAGCCTTTTATTTATGACGCCCTTTCACATCTTTGGCTTCGTTTTATTGTCTGATATACTAGGTGTCGTGTTATTGAATTTTCAATTTAATCAACCGAATTCCCTTTATTTATGTTTTTTTCGTAGATGAAATACAGTGTTGATATACCTTGCAATCGAAACCAAATCTGTATATTATTACTGTTAACGAAGTATCTGATTAAATATAGAATATTAGATGATAAGTTATAATTAAATAGCAAATACGTACAAGCCGGTGCGGCACGGCGCGACGCAACGAGGCGAGGCGCGGGTAAGTCGCGGCGACCAGCCGACTCTACTGCGGCGACATTTCATAAAGAACACTTTTATACCCAAGCCTTTTATTTATGACGCCCTTTCACATCTTTGGCTTCGTTTTATTGTCTGATATACTAGGTGTCGTGTTATTGAATTTTCAATTTAATCAACCGAATTCCCTTTATTTATGTTTTTTCATAGATGGAATACTATGTTAATATGCCTTGCAATTGAAACCTAACCTACATATTATTATTGTTAACGAAATATCTGATTAAATATAGAATATTAGATGATAAGTTATAATTAAATAGCAAATACGTAGAACAAAAATTTGATTATTATATTTAATTGAAAAATAATAGAGTTTGAAATGTGACATTTCAAAATAAATAAAGTCCTGCTATAATCGTTCATAATATTTTTAGTTCTCTTTTAGAATTCCAATTTTTGCTTTAATGATTTTAACCAAGTTATAGATTAAGACTGTAGCGACATAATTATGTATTCTGTGGAATTGCATTATTATGTACCGGCGGGGAGTTCAGTCTCGGCCGGCACACATGTAACACGCGTCTCTTCATTAAAGACTAAAAAGTGATCTTTGTTTCATTACATCTGCAGACATTAACCAGAGGCTGAACCTCTAAAAGACTTTATAAGTTTTTATATTTTCTAATTTGCCGTGCATTACGTTTGAAGATCTCTAAAAAAATCCCATAAATATTATGAGAATCCAAAACTGAACTTCCTTCATTTTATGTTTCTAGTAATAATTATAATATATCCGTGACATACGAGACAATGCTATCGAGAATTAAAGAGTCTATATACACTCGTTATATATATTATTGTAATGGAGAATTACTGATTCTTTTTACAGCCGAGCGGTGGTTGCACAGTACATCGCTCCGCACTTCGAAACGTGACCGAGGGGGCTAACTGAAATCACGATTACATAGCAATATATCCAACGACTAGATATGACAATCTTATATGTACTCAAATATTATAATCATTTCTTGGTAATGTGTTACTTCATATTACTATCACTATATATTATAAAACAAAGTCCTCTGGCACGTCTGTCTGTCTGTTCGCGATAAACTCCAAAAGTACTGAACGGATTTTTATGCGGCTTTAACCAGTAGATAAAGTGATTCATGGGGAAATATTAGGTATATAATAGGTTAAAGTTCCTTTTATTATCAGGGCGGGGTAACGTTCACCGGGTCCACTAGTTTATAACAAATAGAGGTAGTTAGTTCTATGTAATTTACAAAAACAAAAAAGGATGTTCTGAAATACGTCCTCAATACTGAACTTAATTTAAATTCTCTCCCTACATCTTCTATACATATATAAGAATGTAAATCTTTCGTGTCTGTACTTTTCGATAATTATAATATATCCGTGACATACGAGACAATGCTATCGAGAATTAAAGAGTCTATATACACTCGTTATATATATTATTGTAATGGAGAATTACTGATTCTTTTTACAGCCGAGTGGTGGTTGCACAGTACATCGCTCCGCACTTCGAAACGTGACCGAGGGGGCTAACTGAAATCACGATTACATAGCAATATATCCAACGACTAGATATGACAATCTTATATGTACTCAAATATTATAATCATTTCTTGGTAATGTGTTACTTCATATTACTATCACTATATATTATAAAACAAAGTCCTCTGGCACGTCTGACTGTCTGTTCGCGATAAACTCCAAAAGTACTGAACGGATTTTTATGCGGTTTTAACCAGTAGATAAAGTGATTCATGGGGAAGTATTAGGTATATAATCTGTTAAAATTCCTTTTATTATCAGGGTGGGGTAACGTTCACCAGGTCCACTAGTTTATAACAAATAAAGGTAGTTAGTTTTGTGTAATTAACAAAAAGAAAAAAAAGGATGTGCTGAAAATACGTCCTCAATACTGAACTTAATTT